>CANUEP010019602.1:0-10720 GCA_947857235.1 Jatropha podagrica | reverse complement strand
TATATTTCCTTTGTGTGGCAAGTTAATTTTTAGTGGAAACTCTTGCGAAATTTTCGTAGGAATTTCTTTAACATTATTTCTATATATAAAAAAAAAGAACACAAAACAAAATGTAAATTACTTGCCTCCTTATGGAAATTTAACCACTTCTAAATTGGGAACTAGCTTTAATAAGTGACATAAGACGGTGCTCCGGCACCGAATGTGGCATCCGTCATCTGGTTCTTCGGGATTGGCCGGTGGGTGTTACATGTTAAGTAAGCACGCTTAACCCTGGAGTTTTCTTCCAACTCTCTAGCCATTCCACCAAAATGCGCCTCTGATGATTAATTACCCCCTTTTTGATATATGATCTGATTTATTCCTGTGTCTCGCATTCCACTACCCTAGCTAGCCTGCCATCCTAAAAGCTTGCCAGGAGCTCTGCTCTACCTACCCTCTTAAGATCGCTTTGTCGAGTCAGGATGTCATACAAACATTCAAGATGGTCAAGCTATAGAAGATCAAATTGTGGAAGAAGCTCCTGACATAGATAACAAGTTTCCAAAAGAAACTCAGGTACCTGAAATCATTGAAAATATGAGATCTCAATAAATTATGTCATGTCTGGACAAAGTTTGAACTGATATATATAAATAAACTTCGATGATACTTTTGTATATAATATAACACTTGATATTGTAAAGAAAAAATTGATGATCTTGAGAACTGTCTATTGAAAATATAGACATAGAATTGATTGGACAAAATAGAACGACATGTGGGATTTAATTTACTTGAAAAGTAAATTTTGAAATTTTAATATGGTCATCAAAAGATATCAAACTAGTAGAATACAAATATGTATAGAACGAAATTGAAATGGGGTCATGAGATACAAAGCAAACTTGTTGCACAAGTTTTTCGCAAAGAATTAATAATAATTATGAGGATAAATACCCTTATATGGTAGATGCAATTATAATTTGATTAGTTTGACAATTTATAAAAATTTGAAATATGTCTAATAAGTTAATGGCTACCCATTTATATGCTACTTGATCTAGATATCTACATGAAAATCCTTGAAGGATTTAAGTTGCTTGAGACATAAAAATTAAATTCTCAAGAAATTTATTCAATCAAATTATATAGATCTCTATATGGATTAGTGGATAATGATATCCATGAAATATTGAAAAATTCTTGAAGGAAGTAAATCAAGATCCCAACAAATATATTTAAGATTTCTATATAGAATAAAGAAATCTTAATACATATAGTATAATCGCCTTGATGATATTTATGGTTGAGATAATATTATATTATTTTATGATTATATTATATTTATATTATTCTTTTGTTAAAAGTCACATGCTTTCATACTTTTGATATTTGTTTCATATGCTATCATGAGTAAGATGATCTTTTGATTAGTGAATATTTATTGAAAGAATATTATAATAATGATGTTATATGTCCATAAAGACATTTGGATATGAATTTATCATTATTTAATTTATGAACATTATTGAAAATCCTGAAGAACTTCTAAAGGTTATAGATTCCTTAAATGAAAAGTTTTAGCTGAAAGATATTAAAAATATAAAATTTTATCTCGGATTGAAATTCAAGCATCTCATAAATGAAATTTTATCTATAAATCTATATATATGACTAAGTTATTAAAATGATTTTATGTGAATCCCAATGACTTTGAGGTCACTTGATAAGAAAATCATCATTTTTCAACTTTGAGAATCATGAAGAATTTATTGGTCTTGAAATACCATATCTTAGTGAAATAAAGATGATAATGTATATTGCTAGTTGTATGACTACATATAAGCATTTTTATAAATTTTACTTACAAGATTAGTTCTTCATGAATATGAAGAAATTGAATGGAGTTAAAATATACATTTTGATATCTCCATTGGATGATAGATATGGGATTATACTACAACTAACATGTCAAAATCAGTTTTGATTTACTATGAAAATGCAGATTACTTATGTAATCCACATTCATTTTTATCATAAATAAGTCATTCATTCACATGTAAAGGTATAATTATTTAAGGCATTCAAGGGATAAAATATTGCTACTACTTTTAGCCATGCATAAATTCTAATAACTGATGAAGAAAGACAAGAATATGTTTGTTCAAAAATATGTTGAAGGAGATAAGAAAAATATATTTCACTAAAGTTTTTCTTCATTCATGATCTCCAACAAGAAAGGTGTTATCAAAGTTCAATCAATTAAGTGATGATATTGTTGATTCACTCATCAACATACTTTGTACTTCTACTATAAGTTTTCTACCATATGTTTTAAAGGATTGCTGCATAAAATTGGAATGTACAAACTCAAAGATCTCAAGATTTATCTTCATGAGGGGGAGTAAATACGCATTGTACTTTTTTCCTTTAACTAATGTTTTTCCACTGGTTTTTCTTGGTAAAGTTTTTAATGAGGCAGTATTTTAAAGCGTATTTAAGAAAAGAATAATATACTTGTAGACACCCAAATTTTATTTAAGTTAATTTAACTATTAGCTTTATTATTTAACTAGCCAATTAAATTAAATAATTTATTTTAATAACTAATCAAAATATTTAAAAGGGTTATTAAAATAAAATTATTAGATAAAATATTATTTACTACATGAGTAAATCATATAGTAAAGTCCAATAGAAATTTGTCAAGTGGACCAATTAAAATTGCGTATTTGGCAAGAGGGCTCCCTCAAATCTCTATAAATAGAAGTCCTCCCTTCACATACACACATAAGATGGAGAGAAAGGAAACCTAAAGCTCTCTAAACTACAAAAGTCTCTCCCAACTCCAAAGAACCAAAGTTCTTCCAACTTCAAATCAAGATCAAGTCTTGAATCATCCAAAGTTCTTCCAAGTTCAACACAAAATTAAGTCTCTACGACCCTTGAATCATTTAAAGTTCTTCCAACTTCAAATAAGCCAATTAAATTAAATAATTAGAGTTAAATAATTAAGCTAATAGTTAAATTAATTTAAATAAAATTTGGGTATCTCTAGATGCCCCCTTGAGACTTATTCAAGAATTTATTTGAAAGAGTCTCGAAAAATTTAAATAAGATTTTTTTTCCTCTAAGAAATTAATTCCTTGAAAATTTTGGAGTTAAGAATTCAAATCTTAGTTGCATTTGGAGTTGAAAATTCAAATCTTTGTTGAATTTCGAGTTTGAAAATTCAAATCTTATTGGAGTTGGAGTTTTGAAAATCCAAATTTTGTTGGATTTAGAGTTTGAAAATCCAAATGTTGTTTGTTTTGGGGTTGAAAATGCAAAGCTTGTTGGATTTGGGGTTTGAAGATTCAAACATTTTTGGATTTGTGGTTTGAAAATTCAAATCTTGTTGGATTTGGAGTTGAAAATTCAAACTCGTTTTAGATTTGGAATTGAAAATTCAAATCTTGTTAGATTTAGGGTTTGAAAATCCAAATCTTATTGGTTTCAGAGTTTGAAAATCTAAATTTTGTTGGATTTAGAGTTTGAAAATCCAAATTTTATTGGATTTGTAGTTTGAAAATTCCAAATTTTGTTGGATGTTTAGTTTGAAAAACCCAAATTTTGTTGGATTTTAGAGTTTGAAAATCCAAATTTTATTGGATTTGGAGATGAAAATTCAAACTCTTTTTGGATTTGGATTTGGAATTGAAAATTCAAATCTTGTTAGATTTAGAGTTTGAAAATTCACATGTTTTTGGATTTAGAGTTTGAAAATCCAAATTTTGTTGGATTTAGAGTTGAAAATTCAAACTCTTATTGGTTTTGGAGTTCTATAAAAGGAACCATTGCTTAAAAATTTTCTTCACATTCAAAACTTCAAACAATTAGTAAAGATGCCTATTAGAACTCTTTGTTGGAGATGACTGTTTGCTTCGAAAGCTTTAATAATCTTCAGCTCTCCCTTTGATTAGCAAGGTACGTCTTCTTTTAATAACTTTGTAACAGTCTAATTTTTTCAGTGTTGGTAATAGTGATTTACCAGTCTATGAATAGTATCATTGGTTCAGGACTTGGTATTATTTCAGTATGGAAAAATTACTATGTGTGTCTAATATTTTATTTAATATTTTTAGAGTATGTTTGCATGATTTAGGTGGGTAGAAAATATTGCATGAATATTTTTGGTGAATTAAGGCATTTAATGAATATTATTTTCTAGTGTAGTATATTAAGGAATAAATGAGAAATTATTTTTGTGGAGTTAATTTAATTAATTAGTGCAGTTAAATAATATTTGGAAGAGAATTATTTATGAATATTTAGAGCCATTGGATGAGATTACTTAGGACTTGATCATGACCCTTCATTTGGCATAAACTTAAGAAGCCAAATTTGACTTTTCAACTTAAAAGCAACACCTTCTCTTCTTTTTCTCCACCTCTCCAATGCGAACTTCTCCCTCTTCTTTCCTCCATTTTTGCTCATTTTCTCTACCTCTAAACTACCTCAAATTTCATGAATTAAACCATATGTTAGTAAATAGACCTTAAGAATTAAGTAGAAGAAGTAAGAATTGTTGATTAGAAGTGAAGGAGTTTGGAGTTTCTACTTAAACAAGTAAGTTGTGAATTTTAAGTTTTGTGATTTCATAAGTAGAATTCAAGGTTTAGACATGAAATTGATGCATTAAATCATGCTCGAACTATTTATTGTGTTAATTCTTGAATTTAATGAGAATTTCTTCTACTTTTAAGAAGTTGGAGAATCCTCCTCCAAAGGGAAGGAGAAGGCTCAAGAGTGAAGCATTCTAAGCTTTTTAAAGCTTATTCTAAAGGTTAGTGCATTACTAATTCATTTTCCCTTCCATTTTCTTCAAGTTTCAAGTTTTAGGTTTTTGAATGATTTTTGTGAAGAATTTGAATTGTGTTGGGGAATGAGAATTTGGATGCTTTATATTGATTTTCCTTGATTAATAAGCATGGAAGAATGCTTATAAGGGAAGGAAAACATTTGCTTCCCCTTGAAGTAAGAGAGGCTGAACCCTCCTTAGAGGAAGGGTTTTAATTTTTATTCTTGCTTTTGATTTTCTTTGATTGTAAATGAGTTTTGAAATGGATTCCCTTTAAATGAGTGTGGTTATTTTGAAGAGAAACTATTTTTCCTTAATTTTGAAGAAGTGGCCGAACCTAAGCTAGGTGAAGGGCCTTTGTGTTTCTTTGATATTTATGCTTGATTTCAACTTAAATGAGTTTATTAATAAGTAATTTGATGATGACTAAAGCCATTTCCTTGAGTTTTAATGTTTTAGCATTTTTCAAAGACTTAAAGAAGGTTTGAAAATTGCAAAAGGGATTTTGTGGTTAAATGCCTTAACAAATGAATTTAATAGTGTTTTGAGTAATGGTTTTGGGTTAGTGATCAAGGTTTTTGATGGAGGGAACCATTCCTCCTTTATTTTCAATAAGAGTGGTCGAATCTTCTTTAGAAGGTAAGGCTTGATTTTCACTCTTTTAAAGCATTGATTTAAGTATTTTATACCATATTATATAGATATGTTTTGAATATGTTCAATTGAATTTATTAAGTATGAGAAAAAGGAGAATGTGGTGGTTTTTGTAAGTTGTAAGTTGAGAAATTTTGAAATGATGAGTTTTAAGTGATAGAGTGTTTTGATTAAGAATTGTGAACAAGTAACATGATTATTTGTGAAAGAGTAACATGATTATTTGTAAAAGAATGGTTTTGACTTTGGGCTCTACTATACATGAGTGAAATATAGTAAAATGAGATTGATATCGATATGTGAGCATGCACGGGTTATCAGCCCATTCTATTATGTGAAAGCTATGATCATATGCTAGGGTTATCAGCCCTTATGAATAGGCGGATGCGCTTATTATGTGATATGTGGTAGTGCTTGCATAGGCCATGGTTATGAGATATGTGGTGGAGGTTTCACAAGCCATGATTATGTGAATCTGGTTATATTTCTTTCTGTATGTGTACGAGCCCTTAATTAAGAATGAAATTTTATTCTGCTATAAGGAAACAAAGATATATTTGTATTTATAAATTTCCTTAACTAAGAACGTAATTTTATTTGTTATAAAGAAATCGGAGATATACTTATATTTATGACTTTTTCCTTATTTTTATCGGATGATGTATTAATCTTTAATGTGAATTTCTTTATGGTTTTCGAAATATTTTGATTTAATTAGCACGTTTTCAGTGTATAATATATATTTTGAATTGAGTATTTTGAAAAATATTTGAGATTTGTTACTTTGGCATTTCTTGTTATTTTAATTGATAATTATTTAGTACCACTAAGTCTTTCACTCAGTGCGTTGATTTTTATCGTGCACAGGTTGTGAGTTGTGGGTGCTACATGAAGACCGAAAAAGTAGCATCAGAGTAGAAGTATTAATTTTGGGTAGGACATGTATATTAATGTGAATTATGACATGTATAGATTTATTGTAAAAAGGTATTAAAGTTGTAAATATTGAAAATGTAATTAATGAGATTGATGGTTATATAAGTATTGCTATTTTATTATATTTATGGTGTATGAATGTTAATGAATATTCTTTGAATGAATGGTAAATTAGCATGATAGGACTTATGTGAATGGATACATACATTTAGAAATGTTGTGTGATTTTGAATTGATTGGAGTTTTGGGGATTGAAGGAGAATTTATGTTGGAAGTGTATATGTTTTCTTTGTATGGCAAGTCAAGTTTTAGGGGAAACTCTTGCGAATTTTCGTAGGAATTTCCTTAAATATTACTTTTAAATTTTAATTACTTGCCTCCTTATGGAAACCTAGATACTTTCAATATATGATCTACAGTTATTAAGTAAGATAAGACAGTGCTCCGACACCGAATGTGGCATTCGTCGTCTGGTCCTCCAGGATTGGGTAGTGGGTGTTACATACTTCTTTCTTCTTCTTCTTCTTTTTCTTTTCCTTCTTCTTTCTTTGCTTTTTTTTTTTTTTTGAAAATTCTTAATTGATGGCCATGGAAAGTAATCTCACATGCTTGATTTGAATTTGCGTGCTCGAATTGATGGCTAACAACTAGCGAGTTTAATTTGGCTTGAACATGGTTGATCACACGAATTTGACTCAGTTTCTTCTCTTTTTTGAATTCGTATACATTTTTTTTTCCAAGGACAAGCCATAATTGATTTTTTTAGTCAACTACTTTCAAGACTTCATCAAGATGGTTCGCATAATTGATCTTTTAGCTTCTCGCAACATTCTATGTATGAAGATTTTGAGCGACGACGAAAATGATTCAAATCTTGTAATGGTTTTCACTTTTCAAAGATGTGCCGATGAATATTTCGAAGCTAATGCACCAGACAAAGTAGATCCATCTCATCTTATGGATTAGACTATTGAACGTACATATGAATTCCAACCTTCACATGAAGAAGTTAAGCGCGTTCAATGTTGTTTGTTGCAATCTTCACTTCACTCGCTTCAAACTACGTCAAATAATCTTCCAATTTTGAAAAGTCTAATCTACAATAATAAAGTTTTTTTGCATCCTTCATTCAAATTTGCTGGTGAATTTTACTTCGTCGAACGCTATTGGGAGTGGGTTGAAGATGTGTTGGAAAGCAATAAACCGCTACTTTTGAAAGCTAACGTGTATCATGCTTTATTCGCATCACTGTTCACTTATGATAGCTTTCCCAATCTCATTCATCGTTTCTGTGAGCATTGGAGGGCTTCAACAAATACTATTTTCCTCCTAGCTAGAGAACAATCAATTTCTCTTTGGGATTTGAAGTTCCTAGGATGACTTCTAATCCATGGCTCATTTTATGATAAGATGATCCCTTCTATTGCAGATCTTACTAGAGTTGATGGAGGTGGAATTCCTTTCTTACCATGAAGCTACTTGTTCTATGCATAAAATGTGATGAAGGTCTAGAACTCCCTTTACTGCCCCCAGCAACCATATTCCCTGCAGAAAGTGCAGGCTTAAGAGAGGTTGGATTAATTCCATTGTGGACAACTCTCTTGTGGCCCTTCAAAATTTCATCACCCTTATCTTTTGGTTTCTTAAGTATATCATCACAGTGCTGGCCCCTCTTCCGGTTCCTTTCAAATAAACTAGATGGGTATTTCCACTTTGGTTGTTTTCCCTCCAATAGTTTTCTCCATAATACATGGGGCAACTCTTCACTTTATTGAATTTTCAGTTTAATAGACAATAAATAATCAATATAATGAATTCTTGAATTTTGTTTAACTTCCAAAATTAAGGAGTTGCCTGTGTAATTAGATTAGCCATTTTGAGAGAGTACATTCAAGAATTCCTCATTGATATCTTTAAGAGGCCACTACTCCAATGAGGGACTTGAACTGGTGACTGACATATCACCATAATGAAATAAAGTACTTGAATCCTTCTTAGAAGGCATGAAAAGTTATCTCTTGGAGAAACGAAGCATGATTTTAAAAGTTCATGAGAAAATATCCGAAGTCAAAGCTATGCCAATCCATAGTGTAGAAGATGAGCGATCCCTTTCTAAGTTGCAAAAGTTACTTTTTGATAAGCGCCATAAGTTGGAATAGTTTGAATGGAATCCATGGAAGCTTCTCCCTGTTGAGTCTTGGATAAGTTTCTTATCCAAGTAGTTGTATCTGGACTAATCCAAATAATGTTTGCATTTGAAATTTGATGATCACCTTTGATGACTTCAAAATTTTCAACTTTATCATATCAAAATGAATATGACCAGCAAGGCCCACATCCGCCATGGTGTATTGTCTCTTGTTATTCGATCATGAAATGGTTTGCAACATCTTTAAGAATGAATTTCCATAAATGGTTCTTCACCTTATAAGCTGCATTTGCTGATAGTAATCTCTCACATCCACAATCATTCAAGTACAAAATGATGCGAGGATCAAGCAAAGACAACAAATGCTCATTGACACTATCCTTTAGTTGGTCATTGACATGGAGAAGCCTCATATCAATACTTAAACTCTTAATATGTTAAACATGTGAATATATTTTAGACTGTTAGCACTCATCAACAATCATTGCTTCCTATTTTTTGAATGCAAGTTCGTTTGGATCCTCTGTGAAATAATCAGGCTTCATCAGCACAATAATTTTATGATCACGCTGACCCGATTTTTTTTAAGGTTTTCTTTGTCATTTTTTTTGTAATTGAATTATTTAGTCATTAATAAGATTCTATTTTATTGATTTCTCATCACACTCATTGTCACGACCCGTTTCCATAGGACGGACCGGCACTAGGGCCTGGGAAAGCTTAAGGCCACCAAGATCCGTAGTAAGCCTAATATCTGATTTTAACACCATAATTATGTGAAAATATTCTACAAGTTGGCCCATTATATTTTTAATGATTCAAACTATTACGAGGCCTTATTTCATTCAACTCAACTGTTCCCATAGAATTTTACATACACTTAACATTATTATTATAATCATAAAATCTTATTATAATTGCGGATTTTCTACTACTGTATAATTATAAAGAATTCTAAAGAATTCTATCTTATACATTTAAACATTCCTTTAAATAACCTTGAAAGAAAAGAAAACTAAAGCCCCAAATTTTTACAAATGATTTACAATCACCTGAAACAAAATAAGGGATAAAGGGGGAAAGAGGTGAGTGTAAAACTCAGTGAATAATAACATATAATACCAAACCCACACATTCACACAAATGATACTTAAGACATTCTAAATGAACATTCTCCATTTACACAATGTTAATCATATCATCCACAAACAACTGCAACCATATGCGCATCAAGTGGTTGTTAGTCAGTGAAATCACCTTAACAGGACCATGCTCTCCCCAAGCATGCTTTAACGTCCATCATCTCATATAATATAATCCCATGGTCCTGTGACTTGTGCACCTAGGGAGCCCACCCCCATTCGGGCAAAACCATAATCAGATAAAAACATGTTTGGCAAAATAATTTTCTTTGTAAAAATATTTTTCCATGACACGTGTCATCGTCCAGAGTGCATAAGGAGGGGCGCCACTCCCACCGCTTATAGCCCACTAACGGCATTCTCACCATGCCCGTGCTCTCAACCTAGGTGATTCACATCATTCCAACTCTCACACAGCAACCACATATCATCATGTACAAACCAATTATTCACAGCATTTATCATTGCACAAATATTCATCCACATACTATGTATGCAAGAATTTAGAAATAATAAGCACAACGCATAAAATAAATTATGCTGTAATGAATTGGGTAAAACATTATATATTATTACTCACCTAAAAGTAAAAAGTTGATTTCCACATATCAACCAGGCTTTCACAACAGTTTATTGAGATTCTTCAACCTAATATCAAATTACATTTCATATTCAGTTCTCTACCAATAATTATGTTCTTCATTTACTTAAGCAGATTAATTAACTTTCTTTTATGATTTGTTTGTTATTTTGAAGTTCATACTTTAGTTCAAGTAAGGATTAAAATTTATTTTGTTTCTTTATTATTTTTATTCACAGTCTAAATTTATACTTTACTTTCATCAAATGTTATTATTTATACTTTTAAAGTGAATAAATTATTATAGATTTATTTATTACTTTAATAATTAAAGAAATAATCCACTTAACTTAAATCCCATTTATTAAAATTATTACCCAACTTATTAAAATCATTCAACTAAAATTAATTTTTCTCTTAGAATTTATATTTTACCA
>CANUEP010019537.1:0-29584 GCA_947857235.1 Jatropha podagrica | reverse complement strand
TATTGTCGGATTTAAGCTTTAATGGCACGATTATTAGTTAACCGGACATTTAGCTTAATCATGTTATAATTGAGTGATTAAGGCTTTCTAGCCACAATTATTGATTAATTGGACCTAAGCCGGACTGCTCGAAATAAAGGTTATTAACCATAGTTATTGATTAACTAGGTCTTTTTAGGCCAATATTGTTGGATTTAAGGCTTTAATACCACGATTATTGATTAACCGGGCATTAGCCTAAGTTCATTCACCGAGGCAATGATGATATGGATGCGTTTATGCAGTTGTAGAATTATTAGGAGTAGAAGAGAAATATGCATGGAGTGCTGAAATTAAATAGGCAGAGTTTCGACTTACATACCTGATTTAATCGACGACCGCTTCTTAACTCCAGAATCAGCTTCTTGTTAAAGAAATTATTAATTGGTTTAATTTAGGTGACCAAATAACAAACAAGAATGCAAAAATTAAAAATGCAGAAAAGCAGTAAAGAATCGCAAGGAGCGTAAGGGAGAAAGGGAATGTCCGTCAACACAGACTGTGCCTGAAAACGGAGCCCAGGCCGAAATTTATAGGCGAAAATGGACCCGAGGGCGGGCGTGACCGCCCTGCTTGGGCGGGATGACTGCCCTGCCAGGGCCGGCACGACCGCCCTAGCTGGGGCGGGTGCGTTCCGCCCTCTCTCTCTTTTTCACTTCCGAAGGATTTTTCGGGAGTTCTGGACCTCCAAAAAATATTCCGGGACCAGTTCTGCGATCCTTGTAATTTTTCGAACGTTTCAAGTACCATATTGGCATACTTTCGATGAACTTCCAAAATGGCCTTTGGTCCGGCCGGGTTGTTTGCAGCCCGGGAAAATAGGCTTTTTGAGCCTGAAAAATTGGGTATTCACAACTGTAACAGCTTGTTTTTTCAATGTCGATAATAGTGATTTACCGATTTGTGAATAGTACCATCAGTCCGGAACTTGGTATTATTTCGATCCGGAAAAATTACTACATATGTCTAGTATGTCATTTAATACTTTTGGAGCATGTTTGGATGATTTAGGTGAGTAGAGAATATTTCATGAATATTTTTGGAGAATTGCGACAACTAATGAATATTATTTTTAGTGTGGTATATTAAGGAATAAATGGTAAATCATTTTTGTGGAGTTAATTTAATTAATTTATGGAGTTAAATAATATTTAGAAAAGAATTATTTGAGGAATATTTAGAGCCATTGGATGAGATTACCTAGGACTTGATCATAGCCACTCATGGTGAAGGACACTTTGTGTCCTTTTGATTTTTGTGCTTGTTTGGACTTGAATGAGTTTTGAAATGTGTTTTCTTATGATTTATGAAATGAATTTGGAAAGAAATCATTTCCCCTTTTGATTTTGAGGAATGGCCAAATCATGTTAAGATGAAGGACATTTTGATTTCTTTGATTTTCAAGCTTGATTTTGATTTAAATGAGCTTATTAATAAGTGATTTGGTGATGGTTTAAGCTTCAAATTGAATTTCAATGTGTAAGTATTCTTTTCATGACTTAAAGAAGGTTTTTGAAGTATTAAAAGAGTCTTATGATTACTTGTTTAAGAAATGGATTTAATGATTTTAAAGTGTGATTTTAAGTTGATAATTAGTACTTTTAATAGAGGCATTATGAAAGAAAGGTGTTTGCTTGAAAAATGAATCAATTTTTGTTGGATTTTACAAGTTGTAAGTTAAATGGTTTTAAATTAATAAGTGCTAATTTTAAAATGTTTTTGGATAAGGAATGGTGAATGAGAAATAAGACTTACTATGGGAACATACATTTATTTTAGACTTTACTATACATGATTGACATGTGGTATGATGAGATGTATTGTGATATGTGAGCATGCTTAGGTTATCAGCTCATTCTATTTGGTGGAGCTATGATCATATGCTAGGGTTATCAGCTCTTATAAATAGGTGGATGTGCTTATTATTTGTGGTAGTTCTTGCACAGGCCAGGGTTGTATGATTGGTGGGTGGTGCTTTCACAGGCCACAGTGGCACTTCCATAGGCCACGATTGTGTGATTGATGGGTGGTGCTTTCACAGGCCACGATCGAATCTACTTACATTCATTCGCTATAAGTGTGATCCTTAATAAAAAAAAAAAAGTGGAATTTTTTTTGTTATAAAGGAATCGAAATCATATATATGTATTTGTGTTATTTTCTTATTTATTTTGAGTTTGGTATAAATTTTTAAGGTGTGAATTTCTTTATTGGTTTTTTTGGAATATTCAGATTTAACTAGTATGTTTTCGGTGTTTAATATATATATTTGAAATTGAGTATTTTGAAACATATCTGAAATTTGTTATTTGGCATTTTCTTGGTCATTTTTAATTCATATTTAATTAGCACCACTAAGTCTTCCACTTAGCGCATTGATTTTTATGATGTGCAGGTTGTGAGTTGTGGGTGCTACGCGATGACCAAAGAGACAGCATCAGAGTAGGAGTGTAGCTTTTTGATAGGATATGTATATATTAATATAAATTATGGCATGTATAATATTTTTTGTGAGAAGTATTGGAGTTGTAAATATTGATAATGTAAATAATGAGATTGGTGGTTATAATAGTTTTATTATTTGATTATATGCTGATGTAAGAATGATGATATATATATTTTTGGAATGAATGGTGAAATATTATGTTGGTAATTAATTGAATTAATATAACCTCTAGAAGTGCTGTGTAATCATTAAAATAATTTGGACTTGAGGTTTGGGGGTTGATATTGGAAGTGTGTAAATTTTCTTTGTGTGGCAAGTAAATTTTTAGGAGAAACTCTTGCGAAATTTTGTAAGAATTTTCTTGAACTTTATTTTTAAATTTTAAAATTACTTGCCTCTTTATGAAAATCAAACCACTTCTAATATATGATTTAGAGTTAGTGAGTGACATAAGACGGTGCTCCGACATCGAATGTGGCATCCACTGTCTAGTTCTCCATGATTGGGCGGCGGGTGTTACACTAATAGCACTTATTCTCTCAAACTATTATTTGATTATAGATTTTAATAATGGAAGTTGTAGGAATGGGATATGAGCTTCTTCTTCTTCTTTCTCTCTCTCTCTCTCTCTTTGTCTTCACTCTTGTGTGTGTGTGTTTGTGAAGATGGAGGCACTCTCATCTAAAATTAGAATGTTGACCACTTTTATTAGATTTAGGGTAACAAATCAATTTTATTTTCTTTTTTTTATTACACAAAATGGCCCATAATCAAATAATCCCTATTATATAACCAAAACCCATTTAATAAAATACCCATAAATAGATAACAAATTTATACATATAAAACTATATTTTAAATAATCCCTTTAGTAATAATACTTAACAATAATCAATAACTCATATCTTGAAAATCAAATCCCAATCCCAAATATCTAGGTGCAATTAGAACTGTGTCACATTAAATTAAATAACTGGCTTTCTAAGGTATAGCTTCATAATTTTCAATCTAGAAATCGTTTTATGTATTAAAAATCAAACAAAAAACATGCAATACATGAATCACTATATAGACTCAGTAGTAATGAAATAACCTATCCAAAGTTCCAAAAAATAGTGCATTACAACTATCCTCTCCTTAAGAAAATTTTGTCCTCAAAATTTACCTGAGGAGAATGGTTGAGTATATTGAGCTTGCATAATCTCCTCACTCTACCAAGTAGCTTCCTCAATCTTATGATTCCTCCACAAGACTTTAACAATAGGGACTCTCTTGTTTCTCAACTCTTTGATCTCTGTGGCCAAAATCTTTACTGGCTCCTCCTCATAAGTTAAATTTGGCTAGATACTAGTTGACTTTACTGTAACCACATGGGAAGGATCCGAATGATATTTCCTCAGCATTGACACATGGACGACATTATGGATCTTATCAAGATTTGGAGGTAAGGCTAATCTATAGGCCAATGGGCCCCCACGATCTATGATCTCATATGGACCGATAAACCTAGGACTCAGCTTACCCTTCTTACTAAAACTCAAAAATTCCTTCCATGGTGACACTTTCAAAAACACTTTATCACCAATAGCATACTCTGTATCCTTTCTTTTCAAATCTGCGTATGATTTCTGTCGATCAGAGGTAGCCTTTAGCCTATCTCTAATGAGAATCACCTTCTCTTTTGTCTATCAAAGTATCTCTAGTGTAACAATTTTACCCTTACTGAGCTCAGACCAATAAAGTGGAGTCCTATATCTCCTATTGTTAGAGCCTCAAACGGTGCTATACCAATATTCAATTGGTAACTGTTATTATAGGCAAACTCCGCCAACTTGATGTACTTCTCCCAACTACACTCGAAATCAATGACATATGCTTTGAGCATATCTTCCGAAATCTATATTATTCATTCTGACAGACTGTTTGTCTGCGAATGAAAAGCCATACTAAAATGCAATTGAGTACCCATTGCCTTATGTAATTTCTTCCGAAACCTAGAAGTAAACCTTGAATCCCAATCAGATATGATGGATGAAGGAACACCATGCAATCAAACTATCTCATCAATATATAGCTATGAATACTGTTCATGAGAGGAATATGTCCTTACAGGAAGAAAATGAGATGACTTAGTCAATTGATCCACTATTACCCAAATGGCATCTTTCTTCCTCGGACAAAGTGGCAAACCAATCACAAAATCCATCATTATTCTATCCCATTTCCACTTAGGAATTGAAATAGGATACATTAAACGTGATGGAACCTGATGTTTTGCTTTCACCTACTAACAAGTTACACAGCTAGTTACAAAGTCTAAATCTCTCTCTTCATAGCTAGCCACAAATAATGCAGTTTCAAATCTTGGTACATTTTATTACTTCATGGATGCATGGCATAAGGACTGTTATGAGCTTCCTCCATGATACTCTTCCTCAATTCTAAAATCTTCAGCACATGAATGGGATTACCAAAGTATAAACATCCATCTTCTTTAATTATAAAGCCTTTCTTCTTACCATCTCAAACCAAATCTTTCCACAAGGTAATCTTCTCATCCTTTATCTAAGCTTCCTAAATCTACTGAATCAAAGCAGGCCTAACTTGTAACTCAGCCTCTATAACTCCATCACTAGATACAAACAAAAGTGCATTCATCGCTCGCAAGGCCACTAGAATTTTCCTACTAAGAGCATCGACAACCACATTCTCTTTATCTAGATGGTAGTCAATAGTGAAGTCATAATCCTTTACAAATTTTGCCCATCTTCTCTGTCTCAAGTTCAACTCCTTTTGGGTAAGCAAATATTTCAGACTCTTATGATCAATAATGCCTACATTTCTCACCATACAGATAATGCCTCCAAATCTTCAAAGAAAAGACAATGGTTGCCAATTCTAGATCATAAGTAGGATAGTTCTTCTCGTGCCACTTAAGCTACCTTGATGCATAAACAACTAAATGCCCTTTTGGCATAAGTACACATCCAAGTCCGTTATGTGAAGCATCATTTCATAGATCATAAATCTTACTCGATTCAAGTTGGATCAAAATTGGAGCTTTAGTCAACATCTTTTTCAATCTATCAAAACTAGTCTGACACTTCTCATTCCATTCGAATTTGACATCTTTACGAAGCATTCTTGTCATAAGAGCAGCATAAGAGAAAACCCCTTGACAACTCACCTGTAATAGCCTGTCATAACTACTTTGATACCCCCAGCTGATATGACATGAACCAAAAATGCTATTTCAATCAACCAGATATCCCATTTATTGAATTTAACATAAAGCTGCTTTTCTCTTAGAGTTTGCAATACTATTCTCAAATGTTGGTCATGTTCAGCCTTATTCTTCGAGTACATTAGGATATTATCAATGAAAACTATAACAATTGGTCAACATAAGGGTAAAATTCTTGATTCATCCGATCCATAAACATAGCAGGAGCATTAGTTAACTCGAACGACATTACCAAAACTCATAATGCCCGTAAGGAGTCCAAAAAGTAGTCTTACGTATATCCGACTCCTTCACTCTAAGCTGATGATACCCAAACTTCAATTCTATCTTTGAAAAGACATATGCTCCTCTAAGTTGGTCAAACAGATCATCAATCTGTGGTAATGAATATTTATTCTTCACGGTTACCCTATTTGGCTGTCTGTAGTTACTACACAGCCTCACGGATCCATCTTTCTTCTTCCCAAAAAGAATAAGTGCACCCTAGAGGGAAACACTCAGATGAATAAACCCTTTATCAAGTAATTCCTGAATCTAAGCTTTCAACTCTTTCAATTCAGTGGGCGCTATCTGATACAGAGCAATAGATATCAGAGCAGTACCAGGAATTACCTTAATGCTAAATTCTACCTCTTTGTCCGGAGCCAGCCAAGGTAAGTCATCTGGAAATATGTCTGGAAAGTCCCAAACAGTAGTTACATCTTGCACACTAGGATTCTCCTTCTTCAATTCAAGCACACAGGCTAAGAAAGTCTCACAACCTCATTGAATCAACTTCTTAGCTGCCATAGTTGAGATCACATTAGAGTGAAAGTCTACCCTCTCACCAACAAATACAATCTCCTCACTCAAAGGTGTCTAGAGTGTGATCCTTTTACGCCTACAATTAATAACTACTTTTTGTCTAGACAACCAATCCACGCCTAGAATAATATCAAACTCCAGAAATGACAACTCAATGAAATCACCAATGAACATATGTCCATGAATCATCGAAGGACAATCCTTATAAACCCAATCAAATATCATGCTATCTCCCAAAGGATTAGTAACTTCTATACTCTAATCTAAAACATCACTACACAAATCGCTCAATATTCCTAGATGCATGCAGATATAAGAATGAGTAGAACTCGGATAAACCAAAACATGTACAGAGGTACCAAGAATAGATAACGTACCAACTATAACATCTGGTGCATCCTGATCCTCTTTGCCCTTCATAGAATACACTCTAGCTGGAGTTCTAGACTTAGGTTTGTTGACTGTCTTTGAAACTCCTCTCTGTCTTCTGCTACCAACTACACCCCTACCCTTGCCTCTGGGAGCTACAACTGCATATCTAATTTACTATTGACCATAACTAGATACCATCTTCAGACAATCTCTGATCATGTGCTCAAGAGAACCACATCTCAAGCAAGCACCAGAAGCTTTCTAACAAATACCCCATGCTTTTTACCACACGAAGTACAAGCTAGAATATCACTGCAAATATTATCACCCGCACTAGCAACTGAAGTGATCTGAGTTTATCTGCTAGCATGATTCTGTCCTTGTCTTTGACCCTGTCTATGCCTTGAAGGCGTCAGTCCTCTATGCCTCTTATTAGAATTATGCACTATAAAAGTCTATTTAGAAGGCGCACTGTGAAACCTCTTTTAATGGCTTCTTTGTCTCCTGGCCTCTTGATGAATCTTGACTTTCTTAAGCTCTAATCCTATTTCAATTCTAAGAACTCTGCCTTCCTATGCTCAGTGTACAAAGTGCCCACATACTTCTTCTTGAACTTAGTTAGAAAGAAATTCCAAGTTCTTTGTTCAGCCTCGACTGTCTTCAAAGTGGTAGACCACCACTGATAAGCTGCCTCCTTTAGTAGGGAAGTAGCATAGATCAAACTATCAGTAGAAGACATTGCAACTGCTCTAACACTCTCTTAGTGTTTTCTAGCCAAAACCTAGCTACACTAGCATTATCCTCCTTCGTGCCTTTGAAATCCACTGCGCCATACTTACGCAGTTTATCGATAGGGGTCGACAAACAACTACTGGAAAAATTGGGGCCTGACTTGCAACTTGCTTGAGAACATCTGCAAGCCGTTGTAGTAAGACATCTTGCCCTTGAGCCGCTAGACCACTAGTAATAGGTCCTACAGTTGATGCATGGGCACCTACTGAATCTCCAACTTTAGTACCATTAGGAGGTACATAACTATTAACCTTCTCATCATTAGTGTGCTGAGAACCTAAAGACATCATATCAATCCTACAAATCACAATATCTATATCAGAGTAAAGTTTCATCCCAGATAATGGCATGTGCTAATAACTATATAAATCTCACTTTTCAAAACTCACACCCAATCTCCTAAATAGGTTAAGCAAAGCAAGTCAATTGAAAATAGTCAAACCTTGTAAAATAAACCAGAATGGAGTAAACTAGCAACTCTGATACCACTAAATGTAACACCCCCCCTTCCAACCCTACAGGACTAGACATGAGATGTTGCATTCTATGCCGAAGGCACAAACAAGCTTGCTTGTTTGTACAAAACCCATATCCAATGAAAACATAATATAATAACTAAATGCTCAGTTTATAATTCTTTTTAATGTACAGTGGACGTCTTAGTAACCAAACCTCCCAAAACAAATTTATTATAAGATTTTAGGAAAATTTAAAACCTTTAAAAGTAGTAGTGATAACTCATTAAATATTTTTGAAAATTTTAGGCAAATCGTATCGAAAATTGCAATAGTTCCCTTTGAAAATCCAATATATAAAAAAAGAACGAACCAATTAATTAAACATTATCAAGGAAAATAGTCAGGTTCTCAGAAGTCATTTACACACATTTAATATTCAATTCAATTTAACAAATCTCAAGAGGAACCATCCCCAAATCCATCTTTATATCAAAAGTCCGATGTAAAAATGAAAGTCCAAATCCATATAGAATAATTCAAAATCCTCAAGGAGTTTAAAGGAATAAAAATAATTGTGTTTAGACAAAAAACAAGCTCCACACCATCAAACCAATGCTCTCATTATTTTAAACCTAACACATGCCACGAGTCCATAATAAAGACTCACTGAAATATGGAAATAAAAGTCTCTCTTTGGCTATAGGTACTCGCGATCCACAGCAAAACTAATCTTCAACCTATGCGAGTTAAAAACATCCTGTTGAGTATGAAACTCAGTGTTACTCAACAATATATTTGCAATCACATAGCATACAAATATGGTTCATTGAAACCATACTCATTATCAATATATATATATATATATCATTTACTACAATAGTCGACAAAGGCAACTTATTTCTCGAACAATCATGCAATACCATTTATATAAAAGACATGCGCCACATAAGAGCTTATTACATAATTTAAACATTCAAACCATGTCATAAGTATACATGTGCATGCTCCAATAGTATCTCATAGTACACGTAGTTATGCATAAATTTCTATAATAATTTGCATACTATATAACCATATGGATTTCATTTTAACAATTTCCATGTTGTATATTCACATATATTAGTCTATAGGTAACTCATGCTGTAATAATTTGTCCATTATAACTATTATCAACATTTTACTCATTATTTCAAATACTTGGGCCTTAATAGTGACTTAGAAGAAACAGTGTAAGAACAGGTAATAGAATGGTGTCTGATGACAGTCAAACTAATACTGGCTAGTTAGCCTTTAACAGTAGACTTAGAAAGTCTTACAGGTACAAAATCAATAGAGTGCGTCTACTCATCCTAAAGACACCCACGTGTCTAGCATATGATCATAGCACAATCTAAATAAGATCTCATTGAATGCTTTATTTCAAAAATAGATGACCATATTCTAACAATTACTTAACCAAGAGCACAATAAGAGCCCATTAGTCCTTTTAGGTTGATTTAGTTTAATTCCACTTTGAAGTAATGACCATAAAATTTTGAACATTCATTCTCATATACATAAGATAGATAGTTCAAGCCACTTGATTAAGGTAGCATTAATCCACATATATCGTAGTCAAATATCACTCAAGATAGCAAGTAAGTAAGCGTACCTGGTGCATAGCATTAAGCTTTCCATGAAATAATTTCAAATTGGTGTTACCAAGTCAAATTTGCACACTTAGTTCGTGGTAGTTCATAGGTCATGCAAATGAACATTACAATAACAATGTTCTGGTGTGGCTTCTAACATCTTATTATATTATGCAAGTAAGCATAATATCACACATCAAGTTTAGCTCATAGCATATGAAAGACCAATCACAACCCACCTTATCTAATGTTTATTTTAACATGCAGTCATGCAATAAATAGCATTAGAATTGAATTGATGATTAGGTTAATCAATTCATCAAATCATAACCATTTAACTAAATTCTCCAATTTGATTTCATAGTCCAATATTAAACCAAAGTTACTTAATTACCACATTCAGACTTACATTAAATTCTTAAGTCATATTAACTATTATAATCAAGCAATAACTCTCAATTAAAATCAACTAAACATGGTTCCTATTTTATGTGCTCTTATTTGACTTTCATATGATATATTAGTCACATTTAAAGAAGATTCTAAAGAGTACCACATCAAGGATATAGTAGGTATGCATTTAGAGTGTTTAGACATCATTAGGAGGTCAAAATACCAAACCACATTTTGAGAGTCAAGAGATTCCACATCTTGGTCACATTCTCTAAAATTTCTACTGCTTGGGCATGTTAGCATTTTATGCTCGAACCAATTTTGGTATTTAGATCATGGCTTGAGTTATAAGTATCCAAATTAGACACAAGAAGATGCGTTGAAAATCTAACAAGTAAATCTACGACTTTCATGAAGGACACTAGTCATAATCTAAATATCTTAGTGGCTGAATTGGGCAATAAATCTGGATATATAAGTTTGATGTCATTACAAAACCAGTTTTGGTATTTAGATCATAAGTTGAGCTGTGGGTATCCAAATTAGACACAAGAAGATGTTTTAGAAAGCTAAAAAGTAGAGATAGAACTTTTTTGAAGGGCTCAAATATAGATGAAAAATTAAAAGGGTCCAAAAATAAGTTCAAAATCAACCTAATAACACATTTAGCATTAAAATTTATCAATTTAAGCAATTTACACAGAATTTTGAATTTTACACTTAAAAACATCAGTTCTCAAAATCAATAAATGAGAGAAGAACGATGTTTATGATCACCAATATCAATAAATGGAATCAAACTAAACATATAGTTGTAGAGTACAAACCTCAAAATCACACAATAGCAAACCAACTTCATAATTATGCCTTCCCTTTGCCCTTGTCAACCTTGGAAGGTTCACCCTTCTCTATAGGCATGGAAACCAAAAACAAAACATCATAAAAACCATTAGGGATTCATAATCTCCTAACAACACTAACTTCAAAAATATGATCAGATTGGAAAATAACATATGAATTGTAAAAATGGAATCTTACCTTGATTATGGAATGCCTTCAATGAATACAACCTAATTACATGTTAATCTTCTAGCTTAAATTGCCACTTTAATATCACTTATTCTCTCAACCTGTTATTTAAATATAGATTTTAATGATGGAAGTTGTATGAATGGGAGATGAACTTCTTCTTCTTTCTCTCTCTTTCTGTTCACCCGTGTGTGCGTGTTTGTGAAGATGGCAGCACTCTCATCTAAAATGAGAGTGTTGACCACCCTTATTCGATTTAGGATAAAAAATCAATTTCATTTTCTTTTTTTTTTATTACACAAAATGGTTCTTAATCAAATAAGCCCAATTATATAACCAAAACCCATTTAATAAAATACCCGTAAATAGATATCAAATTTATATATCTAAAACTATATTTTAAATAATCCCTTTTATAATAATACTTAACAGTAATCAATAAATCATATATTGAAAATCAAATCGCAATCCCAAAAATCTAGATGCAATTAGAACTGTGTCACATTAAATTCCATAACTATGCTTTCTCATGTATAGCTTCACAATTTGCAATCCAAAAATTATTTTATGCATGAATTGTAACACCCACTGTCTAATCCCAGAGAACTAGACGGCGGATGCCACATTCAGTGCTGAAACACTGACCTATTCTACTAATTAGCTACAAAGTACACATTAGAAGTAGTTACGTTTCCTTACTGACGCAAGTAATTAAAATATAAAATATAGGTTTTAGGGAAAATCTTATGGAAAATAAAATTTAAGAATAAAATAAAATTTCGCAAGAGTTTTCCTTAAAAATTAACTTGCCATAGAAAGAAAATATGCACACTTCCAGTGTAATTTCTCCATACCCCAAACCTCCAATTCAATATAGAATGACATACGCACTTCTAAATATTCATCCATTTTACTTAGGTTCTCTCATTAATATTATAATCCATTCATTTCAAGAATATATATATATATACATCATTAATCATACACCACACATAAAATCAAGAATTAATATCTAATCGGCCGTCGATTTCATTAAAAATAATCTAAATATTTACAACTCCAACATTATTTATAATATGTCCATACATGCCATAGTCCACATCTCTATACATATCCTACTAAAAAATAAAGACTACTCTCTGATGCTTCACCTTCGATCTTCAGGTAGCATCCATCGTTCACAACCTACGCGTGACAAAAATCAATGCGCTGAGTAGAAGACTCAGTGGAGTTAAATAATTATAATTTAAAATAGCCAAGCAATAATTCACAACACTTTTGAAAAAAAATACTCAAATCATAAAATATATCAAGCACCGAAAATTTGATAATTAAATCCAAATATTTTGGAAAAAGATTAAGAAATCCACATCTCGTAAATTTTTACTAAACTCAGTATAATTTATAAAATATCATAAATATCATTATGTTTCAGATTTCTTATAATGAGATAAAATTTCCATTTTTATTTTATTAAGGCTCATACTAACACCGAAAGAATATAAACAGATTCGATTGTGGCTTGTGGAAGCGCCACCCACCAATCACACAATCGTGGCCTATGAAAGCACCACCCACCAATATCACACTCGTGGCCTATGGAAGCAACATGCGTGGCCTGTGCAAATGTGCAAGCACTACCACAATAATAAGCGCGTCCGCCTATTTATAACGGCTAACCGCATATGATCATAGCTCCACCAAATATATAATGGACTGATAACCCATGCATGCTCACATATGACAAAACATCTCATCATACCACATATCAATCAGGTATAGTAGAGCCAAAATAATTCCATTCTTTCACAAATAGTTCTCATTTCTCATCCACCATTTCTCATTCAAAATCTTTTCCTAATTAACACCTTTTAGTCCAAAATACTTCCACTTACAACTTATAAAATCCAACACCTTCTCATTTTCTCATGCTAAATAAATTCAAATGTACATATTATTGTGTTCTTAGGGTATAATTGAAGTTATAGGACTTCAAATTGAGTGAAAATTAATTCTATAGAAAGGTAAGACAATATTCTACAAATGTCATGAAGGGACCATAGTCCAGATCATTTTCTAAGAGGGTGTAAGAAACCCAAGAACACAAACCCACAATCCAACACGATTCAGCACAACCAGTTTTGGTATAAAAATCATAAGTTGAGCTATAGGTATCCAAATTGAACACAAGAGGATGATTTAGAATGATAAGAAGTAGAAATACAACTTTTATGGAGAACATAAGACATTATCTTGCCATTTTAGTGGCCAAAATGGACAATGAATTCAGATATACAAGTGAGACATCATAATAGAACCAGTTTTGGTATTTAAATTATAAGTTGAGCTACAAGTATTGAAATTGAACATAAAGGGATGTTTTAGAAAGATAAGAAATAGAGCTACAACTTTCATGCAGAAGTCAAAATGGATGCAAATCATAAAGGGGTTGAAAATGACTTACAATCCCACCTAAGTACACCTCTAACATCAAAATTCATAAAAAAAAAACCTAGAAATGGAAAGCTTGAGAAATTGAAAAGGGAGAGAAGGTATTAGTGCACTAACGTTCAAATTAGCTTTAAAAAGCTTTGTAGACTTCACTCTAAGCCTTCCCTTTCCCTTTGTTTGAAGGTTCTCCAATCTCTTCAAAATAGGAAAATATTCACATTAAAATCAAAATTGGCACTAGAAAAGAAAAGTGCATGGCTAAATGCATGAATTCCACGGTTAATCATAGAATTCTACCCATTAAATCATAAAATTCAAATTTCACAACTTACCTCTTTCAATGGCAACTTGAATTCTCCAAGCTTTTAATCCCCAATTTCAACTTTAATTACTTAGTTCTTAGAGATTAATTGTTTTTCTTTGATTTAATTAGGTGGTTTTTTTGTTGATTTATGGAGTAAAAATGAAAGAAATGGAGGAGGAAGAAGAAGGTAGAAATGGCGTGGGTGATGGAGAAGAGAGGAGAGAGAAGGTGCAGATGAAATGGTGATAATCCATTGAGTAGCAAAGTCAAACTTTGCTTCTCCATTTTATGCTAAATCAATGGCTAAGATTGAGTTTTTAGGTAATCTCATCTAATGGCTCTAAATATTCCTCAAATAATTCACTTCCAAATATTACTTAACTCCACTAATTAATTAAATTAACTCCACAAAAATATTTCCTCAATATACCACACTAAAAATTAATTTTCACTAGTTGCCGAAATTCGCCAGAAAATAATATTCATAAGTTGCTGCAACTCTTCAAAAATATTCATAAAATATTCTCTACCCACCTAAATCATGTAAACATGCTCCAAAAATATTTAATAAGACAATAGACACATGTAGTAATTTTTTCGGACCGAAATAATACCAAGTCCCGGACCGGTGGTACTATTCACAGACTGGTAAATCACTATTGACAGTTCAAAAAATTTGTCCATTACAGACTCAATCTCCATGATTCTCTCATCTTTATAGCAAGGGATATTACCAGAGGACAACATGAATGGCCTTTTAGGCATTGCTGAAACTTGCTCCCAAGCTGAAACTAGATTGGCTAGTGCATTTGGTGCTCGATTATTTGCTCTATTGGTGTGGGTAAATGCTACCCTCTCAAAGTTTTGAATGAGAAGATGCAGATAATTGATATACAGTTTCAGTCTACTCTCCTTGACTTCCCAATTGCCACTGGCACGTTTGATGACTAGTTTAGAATCCCCGATAACTTTCACTTCTTTAGCCTGGACCACAAAAATGCTCCAGCCTGAATAAGCAGGCTTCATATTCTGCCATGTTATTTGTGACTACAAAGTGTAGCCTCTTTAACATAGGAATAACTTCTCCTTATGGGGATCTAGAAGGGCATTGACTCTAACTCCTTTACTATTGGCTGAGCCATCAAAATAGAGTTTCCACCCATTCTTCTCTATTACATTAAGATGCTTATAAGGGAAATCAATCTCCCATTCCTTGTTATCTTCTACTGGATGTGCTACTAAGAAATCTACAACAACTCTTCCCTTAATAGTTTTCTTAATAGCATATTCAATTTTGAATTCTAAAAGTAAGATTAACCATCTGGCGAGTTTTCCTACCACAGCTGGAGTTCTGTAAAGGTACCTAATCAGATTCATCCATGACACCGTTATCACTTTGTAAGACTAAAAATAATGCTGAAGTTTCCTAGTAGTCCAGACCATTGCTAGGCAAGTTCCTTCTATCAAGTCATATTTTTGCTCGTTCAAAAGAAGATTCTTACTTAAGTAGTACACTGCCTTCTTAACATCGGTTTCATCAGCTTGTGCTAACATGACCCCCATTCTAGCATCTTCTACTGTCAAGTATAAGATTAAAGGTTTCCTCGGCTTCGGTGGGCATAAAATCGGAGGACTTGACAAATATTCCTTGATTTTATCAAAAGCTATCTAGCACTATTCGTTCCATTTGACTAGCTAATCCTTCCTTAGAAGCTTGAAGATATCAGATCATAAATAATAGACAGCTTTGATATAAACCTACTAATGTATTGTATTTTCCCTAGAAAATTTCTTACTTGCTTTTCTGTCTTTGGTAGCTCCATTCCTTGAATAGATTTAATCTTGTATGGATCAATCTCTATTCCATTTGGCCCCACGATGAACCCTAATGCTTTTTCTGAAGTCACCCCAAACTCGCATTCCTTTGGATTTAACCATAACTCATACTTGATGACTTTGTCAAGGAACTTACTCAGAGCCTCTGGATGCTCTTTTGGCATCTTGGTCATGACAATCATGTCATCCATGTATGCTTCCAACTCTTTATGAATTATGTCATGAAAAAAGTGGTTGCTATTCTCTGGTAGGTTGCCCTAGCATTCTTAAGACCAAAAGGCATTACTCGGTAATAGAAAGTGCTAAATTCAGTGATGAAAGCCGTATTGGCTTTGTCATGTAATGCCATGAGAATCTGATTGTATCTGGAGAAACCATCCATGATCGAGTAACATGCCATCATTTTTGCACTATCAATCAAGACATCAATGTGTGGGAAAGGAAAGTCATCTTTTGGTGATGCTTTGTTCAAGTCCTGGTAGTCTATGCACATCCTGACTCCTTCGTCTTTCTTTGGAACCAGGACTATATTTCCTAACCAATCGAGAAAACGGACTAATACTAAAAACCTTGCATCAATCTGCTTGGTAACCTCTTCTTTAATCTTTTCAGCCCATTCTGGTCACAACCTTCTTCTCTTCTATTTTACTGGTTGGGATGCGGGGTTCAAAGGAATCGTATGTTCTGCTATTGACCTGTTGATTCCAGGCATGTCTTTATACCTCCATGCAAAAGGTTTTTCTTTATACTTGAGTAAATTTTGAAATTCTATGACTAACTCTGATGTCAGGTTTGATCTAATTAATAAATTTTTGGGATTTTCTTTTGTGTTTATATTAAATTCAAGCATGCATGATCAATTGATGTCAAATTTGCGCATATGCTTACCTACTTGATGAATGGAACCATCAGGAAAAACATCAAACAAGTAAGCAAAATTAAAGTTTGTTTCATTAACAATCATAGAAATTTCATCACAATCATAGAATTATTAATGGGAAGAGAAACATTGGTAGGAGCTTTAATTTCTTCAAAGCTCTCTTCAATGCAAGCCTAGATTGCTTTTAGAACCTGATCTGTGTAGTCTTCTTCTTTCTTAATGGATGCTATTTCTTTGTTGGGTTGCTTCTTCTTCTTCTTGTTCTTCCTTGTTTTTCCCCTCTACTGCATTAGCTTCTAACCTTATAAACTCTTTTTGCTCCATTGTCTTCAGGTCCTCCTCAGTCTTCAACCCAATCTCTATCTCTCCATGAACCACTATCAGAATCTCAATCACATCTGTGAAAATTTCTAGTTCTAGATGCTTCTTCCCATTATGCTTAAAAGGCTCTATTGGCAAACATGAAGAGGAACGCTCACTCGAACGAACGAACGAACGAACAAAATGTCCATCCATGTCTAGACAGCCAAGTGTCTTCGATGACTTGCTCCCAACTTTGTATCCTAAGAACATTTGATTCCTTTGAGTGTGAATCTTTGGGAGTTCAGCGATCCCTTGTTGATCCTTCCCTAATCCTTTTCCTTCCTCAAAATTCATCTTCTTGATGATGTTGCACATGGTAGCCCCCATATCAAAACTCAAAATAGTAATTTGGAAATCAGTCCAAGGGAGTAGAACTTGCTTATCTACATTTAGCATAACCGCACTTCTCTTATTGGCAGTAGGTATAGTGGTAATTTTCCCATCGACTAAGAAGTTTATCTTATGATGCAGAGTAGATGGTACACCTCCCAATGAATGATACCACAGACGCTCCAACAATAAGGCAAATGTTGGTGGGAAGTCAATCACTATAAATTTAGTTTCCCTTTCAATAAAGCCCACTTTTACCACTGTTTTGAAAGTTCCCTCCACGTGTCTTTTCAAGTCGTCATAAGCTCCAATGACGACATCAGTAATTTCTAGATCGAACACATCTAGCTTAAATATAGAAAGGAGCTTTAACGGACATACATTTAAAGCTAAACCGTCATCAATCATAATATTTTCGATGGCTCTGCCCCTCATTTCGACGTTGATGAATAAAGCTCTTGTGTGATTTCTTCCTTCAGGGGAAAGTTCATCATCAAAAAAAGGTTATCCATAGGAGATCATGTTGGACTAATCCCATAAATTTAACTACTGATATAGATGGCGAAACAGAGACTTCCACCATCACTTTCAATAAGGCCTCCCTATGCATCTTTGACAAAATCAGCAAATCCCATAAGCTTACACTCGCTTTTGCTCTCTTTATCTACTTAACCAGTGTATTATCCATTGGCATGCTTGAAGAACTTGCTTTCTCCTTTCCTTTTTCCTCGAAAAGCTTAACTTGACTGGGCTGATAAATTTGACCACTATGGGTCACATGGCTTATCATTTTCGCTTTCTTTTCATTCTCACTACTCCAAACATCTAATGTAACGTACTTCGCTACCACCTCATCTTCAGTATCTATCCAGATCGGCGCATTTCTCACTATTGGCTCGTCATCACTATCCCAGACGTCCAAAACCATGACTTGGATCTACTGTAGCAACCTTTTCTCCTCAATTTCCTTTTCCTCTTCCTCTAGTTCAGACAATATTTACTCCGCGGTCTTCCCTAACTTGACAAAATATAGATTCTTTGGTGGTGGCACACTCTTGAAGTTTGGAAGTGGGTTGGTCTGTGTGCTGGGCCTTGACTTCTACAGGTCGATGATCTTGCCTTCATCGATTAAATTCTAGATTTCATGCCTTAGCCACACTTATCTGTAGTGTGGCCCTTGCCCTAATAGAATTGACAGAATGCATTTTGATCAAAGCTTTTGGGTGAATTTAGTGGAGGGGGTCTTAGCGCCAAAGGCCTTAGCGAACTGGCTACTTTTACCTTCTCAAAAACCCTAGAGAGAGACTGTGGTTATAGTGCTTTTGCTGGTATTCAGAGCTTTGTTGGACTGGTCAAATCCCAGGAATCAAGACTTATTGAAATTCCCAAGATGACTTTCGTAGTTTTTATCTTCTCTAATCTTGTCGTCAATAATCCTTCCCACCTCATAGACTCGAGAAAACTCAGTCAACGGTATGTAATACAACTTTTCACGGAATGCAGGTAGAGTTCCTTTGATGAAGATCTTTATTTGTTCTTTAGTTTTTGGGCCTATTTCTCATTTGAGTGACCTTAGCCCTCCATCTGGATATATAATCAGTGAAAGATTCATCTTGCTTCTATACAGTTGCCTCTAAATCTCTTAGATTGACGCCCATCTAAAGATTCTAGGTGCATTCTTTTAGAAAGATACTAGTTAGCTCACTCCACTCTCTTCTAAACTTCTTGTCCAGATTATAATACCAGGTTTGTGCTGATCCTATTAATGATATGGAGAACAATTTTAGAATCTCCCTTGTCGGCAAGGCTACCAGCTCCATGATGGACTTGTACCGCAGTAAGTGTACTTTCGGATTGCCATTACCATCATACTTTCCTACCTTCGGCATTTTATAAGCAACCGGAGTTTCTTGTCTTAGTCCCAATTCTCCATCATTCGCTTCATCTATGTCCATACACTAGTCCATACCCTTGGACTTCATAAGCACATGTAGCTTCTCTAGCATCTAGTCTAGCTTCTCCATTTTCTCTAAAACCACTAGCTCAACATCGAGTTTTTTTACTGGTATTTTTTTGAAAAATTCTTCTTTTTGCCATGTGCCTTCAACAAGTTCTTTTCTTGCAAACTCTTTGTTAGCCTCTTCTCCTTCTTCGATCACTATTTTTCCTTTTCGCTTGTAGCCTTCATGAATTTTTCAAGGCTAGCTACCACCATTTTCTCAAATAGCTTCTTAACATCAGTTAATGAAAAATTATCTGCCATTTTATCAGCACTAGTAACTTGCAAATCTGCCTATTTTAAAGAAGATTCAACTTTGGGAGTATAGCTCAGTAACTTCACAGGTACTGACCTAGACAGACTGAGTGGGGTTGAAGGTTCTTCAATTCTGACTAAATGATCTTCTGCCCTCAACCAACTACCCTCTTTCAGCGACTTCTTACTTTTAGGCGCTATCTTGTCTGCAAAAAGTGAATATCAGAAATATGATATGGTACATTATGAATGAATGTGAATAAATGGAATGTTACACAAAAATATATCATACAATCACAGCATCATGAAATGTGACTAATGTTATAGTTTACTAAGACTCGAATCGAATTGATCAAATCTTGAATTAGCGAAAATTCTTTGAAACTTACTAAAGTAAAAGACAGCTTCTGTTTATTGCCAAATACTTTATGCATTTTAATCCCTTTTATTTTTCCTCAAGACATGATTTGAGTAAGGGTTATATTTTCTATTATTGTTTTTTTGTGTTATTATTATTTTGCATTTTTTATATTCGCATTTGTATTTGGCTAATGAACGAACTTTATAATCAAAACTCATAAGTAGTTTATATTACAAAATTTAAATACATAGCTTAAAAATGCTAATACATTCTTGATTCTTCTAAAGAAAAATAGTTGATTTCCACAAGGCAGTCGGCATATTCACGTATCTGGGTGAAGCGTTCCTTGATGCTGCGGAAAAGGGTCAAAGCTTCAATCTAAGTATTCCGAATTTCTTAAAAAAGCCAATGAATCTCTAACATTTGATCATGCTATACTGGGCTTGGTCTAGATGGTTTCCCTGTTTCAGAATTTTGGTCTTTAGGCTAATAACTCCTTTTGGGTATAATTCTTTGAGCTGGTACTTTTAATATTTTTCTATAGTTTTTCTCCCTTTGAGGGTCCGATCGCTTTAATCGAGCCATAGTGAACTAAACTTAAATGAGTTGGTAAGTTGATTAGATGATGTATGGACACAACAAAATCATAGTAGTTAAATAAAAGGGGAATGGGAGTAAGGAAATGCAAGACCTCCATCCTTATAGCGTCCACACACGGTGCACAGTTCAACCTTTAACTATCCCTAGGCATAGTGGGTTAGGCCTATAAACCAACATGGGGTCTTAGAACCGACGTCACTCACATTTATTCATGTTGCGACAAACAAATATTGATTAAGGTATTCATAAGGGAAATTACTATTGTCCACTATATGAGTTTTGGCCGACTTATAAGTCTTAGGTTCCATAAGCCACAGTCGATTTTTTCCACCCATTTACCGACGTAAAAGGTAATAATAGATTGTTCCAACTCTTTTGATATACTAATTGGTACTTGACTTATGGGTGGTGTATATTAGTGGCGGATCTCAATAGTCGAATAGAGTGAGGAGACCACATCCCCAATACCATCGAAGGGTGTTAGGGTAGAAATGAGGATTGAGAAGAGATTAATGCATGAATGACATTTATATAAGCATAAAATTTAAACACAATTTAAATTACCAACACAATTGATAAATATGAACATTTGGATAACTAATAGAGTTAACTCTCTAAATAAAATCCCCAGTAGAGTTGCAAGGCTGAAGATGACGAGGCTTCCACAGAGTGTTTCATAGTTTTCTCAAGAGTTTCTCAAGCAAATCGAATCAAATGGGCTTGATTCATTTTAATTTACAAAAATTATTTTATTCAATCCCATTTTAATCTTCAGAAATGAATTTCATTACCTTGGTAAGGTTTTGAAAACTTTGGATTCGCCACCCTATGTTACTAAATTAGGAAAAAATTTCTTGAATTAATTAATTTTTTGGAACTATTTAATCCGATTTTAACTAGAATGAGTTCGGGAGTTGGGTACGGAAATGTAAAGGTGTTAGGAACTCATTTTGTCAAGTCCAAACCGGCCTCCTAGTTGTTCGAAATATTTATTATTTATTAATTACAGTATTAATCTAAATTGAGGAGTAAAATATTTTTTATGCAATTTTTGAAAATATGTCAAACATACATATCATCACAAATAAAAAAATTAAATCATCCACAAGAAAGGGGGAGGAGAAAAGAATTGCAATCCTTCTAAAATACATTCTACCCATTAATTCCCATTATAAATTTCCAATCCCATTAATCAACACAAATCAATAGAAATAAAATTATTAAAAGCTCATTTGAGTGAGAATTCATTTGAATTCTCCACAAATTACATAAATTATATTACAAATCTCATTAAACTAATAAATTACAAATTACATAAATAAATTACATAATCACAACAAGAAAAATTAAATAAACTTGAAAAAGCAAATCACATTCAAGTATTCAAACAACATGATTTATGCAAACATTAAATAAAAACATCCAAACACAAATGTTAGTTCAATAATATTATAAATTACTTAAAATAAATAATAAAAAAGAAAATGACAAAATATAAATTAAGGTCAGAATGTTAGTGATGTTAGTAAATTAAATAAATAATATAAAATTAATATTATAGAACAATAATTAAAGAAACATAAATAAATAATCACAAAAAATAAAAAAGTTATAACGATTTTAATGTTGCTTTGAGCTCATGATCACAATGTGCATCTTGTTAGATGAAAAAAAATTCACAAATCATTGCAAGAAATAAAATTAAAATCATTAATGTACTCATCCGGATCAAACATGGATTTTCGATCCTAAGAGTTTAACGCACTTTGATCTCAGAATCTAGGTACAATTTGATATTTTTTAAGTTGTTTTTCTTCTAGAACTTATGGACTAACACCACTGAAAGTGAATCGAGTGTCCTTTCAAGGTAAACAAACCATATAATCACCAGAAAGTCGATGACGGAAGGGCATGTCAACAAGCAAGGAGCATTTTTGGGCACCTAGCCATGAGGGTGCCAGTCTTCCAAGGAAGGTGTGCACCTTCACCACTAGGCGTGGCGCCTTCCTTTAGAAGGTGGCGCTTTCGTTTCCCAGAAATGTAGCTAGCTTGCTGTGAAATCCATTTTTTACGTGTTTCTTTCGTAAAAACTCAGTTTCTCAAAATAACAATACATAAAATAAATTGAAAAGCATAATGAAGTTGAATTTAGACTCTCAGTTACCTTATTTAGAATATAAATATGGATTTGGTTGATGTTTTGTGAAGAACACTTGATCTCTTCTCGATAATCCCAATCTATCTAGATGATTCAGCATTTCCAGAGATGTTTATGAATCTAGAACAAACTGACTTCGTGATGGTTACCTAGGCTTGCTTATGATCTAACAAAATTCTTAAGATTTTTTGTGAAGATTTTGGTTGAAGGATGGTTTCTTATCGTTTATTTTTTTGTTTTGATTTTGATTTTGTGTTTTGTGTTTTTCTCTAAATTTTTTTCATCACCAAAAAATAAGTTTCGAAACCCTAAGCCTTAAGGTGGTATTTATAGGCAAATGGGTAAAACGACACTATTTGCTTATGTTTCAAGTGAGCCCCACACATGGGCCTCACAAACAGTTCAATTTTGATTTTCCACTAAATCGATCTAAATGGCACGTATATCGACGTAAAGCTTGAAAATTTATCTCAATTAATCCTGGGATTCATTTTCAAGCCCTATTTCAGCACGAACCCCGAAAAAGTGAAAACGACCCAATGGATCCAGTTTCTTATCTTAGGATACCTAGTTAAAGAATCAAATCAATTGGACATAGAAATGGGCTCCACATGTGGCCCCCATCAGTAAATCGAACCGATTTTTATGAAATTGGTTCGGGTGATGCACAGAGTGTTGTAAGACACCAAGGCACATCCCAGGTGAAATCGAGATGCGCTTATGGGGTCCTGTTATGCCAAAAATGTGAAAAAGGCACTAAGGGTTGTACTTCCTAAACTCGGATCAGTTCACTTCGAGATCAAGTTCCTTAGGTGCTTCAACCTCTTTTTTAGCAATATAGATTATCATCACTAAGTCTATTTTTAAGGCAAAAATTGAGCGTCTACAATGTCTGGATGGTTGTGGACCATAATATGGAGCATAAATGACTGAAGGTATTTTTAAAGCTCTATCAGTAGTATCTATTTCATCTGAGCTTGTAGACATTCTATCAAAAGATAAACTAATCTTTTCATCAGGATACTGGGTCATTGTCTAAGATTAGTGTTTAGGCTTGGAATTGGTTCGATGGTAAGCTTAGTGATTCCCTTTGGGGTCCATGTTTTTGGGAGATTAATATCTTTCCATTTAATAGATCCTAGGATCACAATGTTTGCTTTCGAGAAATCTGTTTACAAGAATAAGGTTTCTCCTTTTTTGTAGTGAATTAAAGCATTAGATGCAAATGCTGTCATCATGGTTTTATAATGAATCCTAAAAATCAAAGCAATGGAATAGAACCAGGAAGCATTTTGTAGCTATGAGTTGGAATCTGCAAAACCAAACAATCGAGAATATTTTGATCCCTCAAAGAGTCTATAAGATTTAGATTCCAATCAAAAGAGATTGGACCATTGCATAAACTTGACTCTATAGAACTAAGAAGAAAATTCTCGAAATCAGAAAATCTTGCGTCTCTCAAAACAGAAAGGATAGAGGTATTCAAGCCTTCTTTGGTTAAAGGCTTGATCCCTACTTGGATGAGACCTATATAGATGTACTTATACTTCTTTTTTTTGTGCCTATCGAGAGATTCTTTAGAGAGAAATTTTATGGTTTCAAAAGGATTGAGTATTTGAATACCTCTTTCTTCAGTTTTGATGGTGTAATCTGTTTTGAAGATATTAAACCCTTATTGTCAGTATATTCACTCTTTTTCACTTTGGATATTTTCTAATCATCAATTCTTTTTTCAAAATCTTCAATAATAATTTCTTCACTATTCACTATTTTTTCCATTCCTACTAGAGGTAGAGGAGTAAAAAGAAATAGAGAGATTTCTATTAAGGATACTCATGGTTTCTTAGCAAAACCTAGCTCAAGTGCTACTCCAATGATAGCAAGCTGGCCAACGGTTTTACTACCTCTCTAGGACTTACAATCGAGACTACTCACCCTCGTCGAAACCCTCACACTAGAGCTAAATACAACTAAAAAGGACAAGAGTAAGCCCAATAAATAATCACTTTATCCTCCTCAATTAATTAATTTTCAGTTACTTTTCTCTTCTTGCTCTTGGATATTTCCTTTAATTAATTGTCTTCATCTCTTTAATATTAATTGTCTTCTCTACTCTCTATCCCTTTCGATCCTTCCTCCTCCTTGGTATCAGAGACTGGGGGGATAGAGTGATTGTTTATTGGGCTTATTCATGTCCCTTTTAATTCTATTTGGCTCTGCTGTGAGGGTTCCGATGAGGGTCAGTGGTTCCAGCCATAAGTCGTAGAGAGGCAGTAAAACCATTGGTCAGCTTGCTATTACTGGAGTAGCACTCGAGTTAAGTATTGCTAAGAAACCATGAGTATCCTCAATAGAAATCTCTCTATTTCTTTTGACTCCTCTACCTCTAGCAGGAATGAAAAGAAAATAGTGAATAGTGAAGATATTATTATTGAAGATTTTAAAATTGATAAAAACATCTTTGCACCATGAATTTTATGACTCTCATGACAAAGAAAAAAGACTTTGGTTTTTCATAAATTTTCTGGAACAAAGACATCAAAATGAACCAAGTATTTTTAAACAAACCTTAGAAGAAGAGGAACAGTCTCCCCAAAACAATGAAGAGTCTCCAAACACAGATGAACCAAACTATTTTTTCCCTCATTTGCAAAACTAACAAAGAGGAAGCTTGTGATCATAATTTTCAAGCAAGCAACAATCATCATAAGTTATATGATCATGATTTTCAAGCGAACCACAGTAATCAAGAGAAAAATTGGTGGGAAGACAATTCAAATCCTCAAAAATATTATTTCATAAATAGTCATTCATCCCAAAACTTTGAGATTCATCTCTTCCCATTTACTTCTTTTCATATCAAAAATAATTCTTTGTTTACTAGTAAAAAATTTTATAATCCTATTTGGCACAGAGATATTTTCCCCAAAAGATTCCATTTGAATACTGTGGGAAATGATTTAAATCAAAAACTGTTCTTGATTTTTTTCCCATCTTTAAAAATTTATTTTTTACATGATTTTTCAATCCAAACCTCAAAATCTTATTTTTCTAAGGAAATTTCTTGGATATATCAAGATTTTACTAACTTCTCATATTTCTCTTCTCCTTCTCAAAATCTTCATAATCTCAGAAAAAATGTTGTTTCACCACTTTCAAACATCAAGAAAATAAATGTTCTCTTAAAAGAATAAAAATTTTTCTTTGATATTATTGGTAATGTTTCAAACTTAGGAATCCAAAAGGAATGCATCATAAAAATTCAACAGTCTTTTAATACAACTTCTTTGTCTCGTGAAGCACTTGACAAATATTTTGATCCTACTCTTCAGGGAACAAGGAAAGAAATCAAACTTGTTAAGCGAGAACTTCAACAACTAAAAATGCATAGTACCTACAACCTTTCTCTAACAAACTGACAAAGAGTTAAGAACAGCTAATGCTACTCCTCTAAGGATCATGTACAAAACTTATCTTTTCATTGTTGATAATGATGGTCACATTTTAAATCTTTTTCTCACTGCACAAGATATTTCTCATAGTATTATCTTAGGCACTCCATTTATCAACAAAATCACCCCTTATAAAGTTGATTCTGATCATATTTCTTCCAGAGCAAATGGCAAGAGGTTAAGTTTTCCTTTTATGGCAAAATAAAAAACTAGGAACCTTAATCTTTTAGAAGCCCATTCTTTGCACATAAATCAACTTAATCTCCTTTTACAAACAAAAGAAAAAGAGTTTAATGATTTGAAATAAAATGTCATTTTCCAAAGAATTCAGGAACAGTTGCAAAGTAATTCCACAAAATAGAAAATTTCTGATTTCTAAAAAATTATTGAAAAAGAGATTTGCTCAGATTTACCAATAGCCTTTTAGAATAGAAAAGAACACATAGTAGATCTCCCTTACGAAAACGATTTCAGTAAATCACAAATTTCCGTAAAAGCCAGGCTTATTCAAATGAATAGGATCTTGAAGAACATTATAGGAAAGAAATTGAATATCTTTTGAAAAATGGATTAATTACTAAATCTAGATTTCCTTGGAGCTATGCTGCATTTTATGTAAATAAAAATTTAGAAATTGAAAAAAGGAGTTCCTAGATTAATTATTAATTACAAACCCTTGAACAAAGCGCTCAAATGGATAGGGTATCATATTCCTAACATAAAGGATCTTTTGCAAAGACTTCATAATGCACACATTTTTTCTAAATTTGACATGAAGTCAGGTTTCTAGCAAATTTGAATAGCTCCTAAAAATAGGTACAAAACTACTTTAACCGTTCCATTTGGACAATACGAATAGAATGTTATACCTTTTGGCCTAAAAAATGGTCGTTCTGAATTTCAAAGAATCATGAATAATATTTTCCAACCATGTTTTCATTTTTGTATTGTATATATTAATGATATTTTGATTTTTTTTTCTTCATCCATTGAACAACATTTTAAACATTTATAGACATTTTTGTATATTACCAAGAAAAATGGATTGGTTGTGTTAAAATTCAAAATTAGTTGTTTTCGAACAAAAATTCATTTTTAGGACATTATATCACTCAAGGGACCATGTCTCCCATGAAGCAATCATTATCCTTCATAAAAAATTTTCTTGATAAAATTCTTGACAAAACTCAATTGCAAAGATTCTTGGGCAGCTTAAACTATGTTTTAGATTTTTATCCAAACTTAAATCAATTATGTAAATATTTACATGATTGACTTAAGAAAAATCCAATTCCTTCATCTGATGAACATGCTAACATTGTTATATAGATTAAGGAACAAGTTCAAAATATTTCTTGTCTAAATCTTGTAGATCTCGGTGCTTTAAAAATTGTAAAAACTGATACTTCTACTCTTGGCTATAGAGGAATTTTAAAGCAAAATGGAAAGACGGAGTGGAACAAATAGTCCAGCACACTTTAGCCCATTAGAATGACATCCAAAAGAATTACTCCACCATAAAAAAGATCCTTTCTGTTGTCCTTTGCATTTCAAAATTCCAGAGTGACCTGTTAAATCAAAATTTTCTTTTAAGAGTTGATTGCAAGGCTGTAAAAAATGTTTTATAAAAGGATGTGGAAAATATTGCTTCAAAAGAAATCTTTACCAAATGGCAAGCAATATTAAGTGTTTTTCATTTTGATATTGAATTTATCATAAGTGTTACAAATTCAACCCCAAAATCTATAATCTCCAAGATACAAAACCCGTTCTTGCGCCGAAATATTCCAAGAGGAAACAACCTTCCAAGAAAAAATGGTGCAAAACACTGAACCATCTACCAATGTAAAAAACACCAAAGACACCAACCAAACCAATCCCATAATAACCTATAACATCTTAGGAGTCCAAGAGTGACTTCAATTAATTTTAGAAAATCTTGAATTAGTAGATTAGTCAAAAATACCCTACTCCCAAGCCCTCAAAAGGCAGCACTAGATCAACTCTTAGAAGGTAAACAACTTGTGGTACGTAGCCCAAAATTCAAAACTCTCTCCCAAAATTTTGCACAAAATTTCCTTTATCAAAATATTTTTCCAAAATATCTTTCTCCAAAAATTTCAAAAACTAGCTTTTTAAAGTATTTTTTTAAAGATTCTCACAAATCATTTTGACCATGGAAGATGGATTTTACAATCCAGATTCTTGGATTTCTGTAAAAATTCTCTTCAAAGATTGACATTTCAAATAATGGAATCCATTTAAACCTCGCACTTATTAAGAACTAATTTTTGAAGAAATGGGTCTTGTGAGTTTTAGTCATTTTAATCTTAGTGGAAGCAAAACAAGTTCTGTTATCATTTTCCATAATGAATGAAAACATGACCCTGAAATAAGGTATTCCACTGCCTAAATTTTCAAAATTATTCATCCAGAAGAATGGGGCCGAGATCTGTGCCAAACTAAAATCTAGATTGTGACAAAAATCCTTATTGCCAAACCTTTTCTTATTGAGACTATCAACAAGCACGGACCAATGCCTTCTTCATCCGAAACAAACATAAAAAAACATTGCTAGATCTTCTTTCTTGGCTCAAGAAGCCAACAAATCGATATGACCAAGATAAAAATCTCATTCTGGTTCTCCAATTGGTTGAAATGGTATAGAGCTCTGCCCCGAATCCTCCCCAAAGATATCTTTGAAGGATATACTGTAACACCTACCGCCCAATCGCGGAGAACCGGACAGCGGATGCCACATTCGGTGCTGGAGCACTGTCTTATATCACTTACTAACTCTAGATCACATATTAGAAGTGGTTAGATTTTCATAAGGAGGCAAATAATTAAAAATTTAAAAATAAAGTTTAAGGAAATTCATACGAAAATTTTGTAAGAGTTTCCTCTAAAAATTAACTTGCCACACAGAGAAAATATATACACTTCCAATATGATTTCTCCAAACCTCAACTCCAAGTCAATATAACAAGTTGCTCAATACTTCTAAATATATGATATCAAGTCATCCTATTATATTATTATCCATTCAAGGAATATATAAATCATCATTCATACACCATACATATAATCAATTAATAATACTTTAAAATATCCACCAATCTTATTAATTATAATCTCAATATACAACCCCAATATTGTTTACAATAAGTCTATACATGCCATAATTCACATTAATATACATGTCCTACCCAAAAGCTATACTTCTACTCTGATGTTGCCCCTTCGATCTTTGAGTAGCGCGGGGGGGGGGGGGGGGGGGGGGGGGGGGGGGGGGGGGGGGGGGGGGGGGGGGGGGGGGGGGGGGGGGGGGGGGGGGGGGGGGGGGGGGGGGGGGGGGGGGGGGGGGGGGGGGGGGGGGGGGGGGGG
>CANUEP010019524.1:35000-40250 GCA_947857235.1 Jatropha podagrica | reverse complement strand
GGGTATCCTGCACTTGGAAGAAGAAGTAGAAAAAGGAATAAATATAGTGATAATTGGATTCTTCGTCGCCGTACTAAGTAGTAAATAGGAGAAAAAATAGAATTTTTTTCTTCGTCTTTTCAAAAAAAAGAAAAAAATAGGGTAGCGGGAAGTGGAGTCAGCAGGGAAGCGCGCAAGAGCTATAGCGAGTCCCCCGGTTCTATTAGAAGTAAGGTCGGCCAGATGAGAAAGTAAGGAAGTGCGAGATCATAAAGATATAAAATATAGAAGTCCCCGCGTTGTACTGTAGAAGTCAGCCCACCAGCAAGGAGTAGTGAAAAATGAATTCCAATGGGATAAATAAAGTAAAGAAGGTTCTTTTAAGCTAAACAAACCAGCGCTGACGCGAACTGGCTAATCCAGTATACCCAGCGTAGTAAGCTAACCCTGTAAGCAGACTTTTTGTTAGTAATCCAACCCTAAGACCAGGTTTTCGTTCGTTAGTCTTGTATCCATACGCAGTAAATAAAGCTAGGATAGAATAAGGATGGGATAGTAATCCCGCTCGCTAACGCTCTAACCTCTAAGCCAGTAATGAGTCAGCGTGGGATATTAAACTAACCTGTCAACTAGCTAGCCAGATAATCTGCCAGCAAACAATTAGCCATTGAGTAAGTGATTCCCAAGTAAAGAAGGTTATAGAATAAGTAATATAGAATAAGTAATGTGATATGAGACAAAGCCTGCTAGAGGAAAGAAGTACCACGGGATTGAATGAGAAGTAAGAGAAGTTTCATTTCGAGAACCATCAAACCCTGATCCTAGAGTTGAAGAAGAAGATTTTCTGACGAAAACAACTTCAACAGAACAAAATTTGGACACAACCCTATTGATGCAATCATCCCAAAGGCCAACGAAAGAGTCTCTACTGGTAGCATTACTGATACTAGGGTTAGTTCTGATAACTGAGCTTAAAATATCAAAAGAGACGCCTCTACAATCTAACAGTTCAGTAGAAGTAGTGAAGAAATTTTCTTTGCCTTGTGGTAGGTCTCTGTAAACATCTCTTCTAAGTGGGGAGCGACATTCTTCTGGTGGTGGTTCTTGTAAATACCATGAAAGTTCAAATAAGCTTGGAAGTGCAGTTGGTGGCACTCGAAAACAACCCACGTAATATTCACTTGGATCTTGATGTTCCCACGGAGACATTGCTGTTCAAGAAACACATTATTATCAGGCTCAAAACATTAACACATGCATACATCTCATAAATAGAAAATCTCCTAGGCTAGGTAGATAATTTCCCAATTACAAACATTAAATAATCACTACATAATGGGAAAAATGGGTTGGGATTCATAAGCCATGATAATAAACTCACATCTTATGGAGGGTTCTATTGGTGGAAGCTGAACTCTTTCTATGAAACCTGGTATAAATAGAAACTTGTGAGATGTATATTCCTAGACTGTTGTTTTAAAAATTGTGAACTGTTAAGACAAAGACGTTTGTACCAGAAGAAGAAGCAGAAGCTGATGAGGAAGACTTTCTTCTGCCAAAGACTTTGACTTGTTGTCCAGAAACGAATCTATCAACTGAGAAACCTTTTAGAAAACCATCTTCAAAAGCTTCCATGGTGCAAGCTACCATGGAATCATCAAAGAAAGTAAGCTCATCTGCATTTAAAAAGCTTGATCCTTGAAGTCTTACTCTTCCTCTATGGTGTTCTCCTTCTTCAGCCCATAAACTCACAGATTCTTCCCAAGTCACTTTATTTTACCGATTCGACGTAGCTCTTTCGAAGATGAAGAAGCACTAGCAGCAACGTCCATTGAAGATTCAAACCCTAAATAAACTCCCTCGACTATTCGACTATTATAATGAAAGTCCAGTTGCTTTGACCTTGCTGCAACGAAGGATAAAACTTGAAATCTTCAAAGAAACCACAAGAGGAAATGTAAAAAAAGAACGGAACTTTCTTTACCTGGATGGGAGAAATCATCTTCTTTGAAAGGAGGAGGTGGAGGGAGAGCTCTAGTTGGTGCAAGATGAGTTCTACCATCATCACCAGAACTAATAATAGGCGGTCCTCTGCTTTGAGAAGTTCTCATGCGAGAACCATAAATTGAGACAATTCATCAAACACTTCCTCGTCAAAAGAACACTTCCTCGTCAAAAGAAGCAGGCAATTTAAGAAAAGGTCTTTCTTTTCATGAGGCTTGAGTTTAAAATAACTACTCCTTGCTTGACCTCTCTCACCGCCTCTCTCCCATTCATAAACCTTTCTAAACTCGCCTAGCATGTTATCCCATTTTGTACCCGCCGTTTTTGCATTTCTATTTACTCCATGCCTTTGAAAGAATTCTGCCACTTCTCTATCTTTATCAGCTCTCGTTTTTCCTCTTGTAGATTGGACTGTAATGTCGGCGCCAGCGATTTGACCAGTCTCTGTGTGGTCAGTTCTTGAAGATGAACCAGAACCATCATACCCACCTTGGTATTGAACCCTCCATGCTCTTGCTAACCATAATATCTCATCAGGTCTCCAACCTGGACTCACGTGCTTGCCTTTTCTAAGCTGGTGGTGAACTTGCTGTCCTTCTGGTTTGCTCGTCTCTTGACCAGAAGGGAGAGGCGAGTGTAGAGGAGACGACGCCGTATCCTCATAGGAAGAGGAAAAAGTCAAACTCTTTCTTCAGCCCCTCTCGTTTTGTGGCTTGACGCTGCTTAATTTAACTTCATGCCTTTCTTTGGCTTGCTGCTTTGCTTCGCTATCGTTCATGACTTGTAGACCGTAAAGTAGTATTCAAGCCATAGAAGAACGCTTCTTATCTATTATGTTAAGCTTTACCTGAAGCAAGCAAGATGAGGTTGTTCTTGTAGTACTATGCTCTTCTCTCTCTAAGATCGGATAGGCCCGGTGTAGTAGCAATCTCTCCTGGTCATCCCGTCCAGCGTTCAAATTTGACCATGTCTCCCGAGCTCAGTACATATGGCCCAAGACGTTCTTCCACATCTTGACTTAGGTACCGACCGGCAGGAACTCTCTCAATATCGACTTTCTGCTTCTGCTTATGCTAATGGTCTGGTAAAAGCTCTTCTTCCTTCGATCTACTTCTCTCGGTATATCTCGGTGGTATATATATATATATATTCTAATCTAGAGGTGTTCTAGGACACCCTATGGGCAAACTGATTCTGAAAGTGCAATAGAGAGTATGATAGTACCAACGAAGAAACAAAATGAAGAAATCAACTTCCCCCTATTATTATATAGTGATAGTTATTATATTATATAGTGATAGTTATTATATAGTGAAAGTGGGTCAAATTGACTTTCAATTTCAAAGGATTGAATTCTTTCGTTATATCGGGGAATATTGGCAAACCCCGCTTTCCTAACAGGGGAGCACAGAAAATGATCTTTTTTCCCAACTCTGGGGCGAGCAGACAAAGGTGGTCTGGTTCCTACTTCACAGATTTTGAAGGGAAGTTGACTCTTAGTAGCCCTTTGTGGGAACCAGGCAGTAAATATATATTTAGCCGACCAATCCCCCTGTTCAAAAACAACACCATAGCGTCCAAAGGCAGAATTTCGTTGCCTTTCAAGGATTCCTTTCTTAAGGGTAGGGGACTTCAGCTTATCCCGAAATAAACGCTCGACGAGCTCATCATCCTGCTGTGACGATGTAGGGTCTACTCCAGGCTTACGCTGGATATTGATCCATGCAGGAAGTTTCCACAATGGATTGGGTGAAGGATTATTCACACCAGAAGTACCTTCTCCCGATGGGACTGGGACCCTTAGTGACTGACTAGAATCAGTTTCTTCTCTCAATGGGGGCTTGATTAGTGTCGGAAAACCCGAAGTAAGTGTTAAAAAGAGTTTTATCTTTTTTCTTTATCATTTTTCATTTTATTTATTTATTATATTTGATATTTTATTATATTTGATATTTGTGAAGGCATAAATACTAATTGCGAATGCCAACGTTAGACTAGCCATCCACATAGCAATGTTTAACGAAGATCTCTCGCACGGAATATCATCACTGATAAGTTCTTTTATTTTTATATAAGCATCGTCACTCCTAACTTCAAAAAGAGGATTGTGATATACATTATCCCACACTGGTAATTCACCTAGTGAAAGATAATCCCACCATACGCTTTAGACTAGGTTTTGGCCCATACCATACATGCAAACACAACAAATAAAACATGCAAACACAACAAATAAAACCAAGCAAAGACACAGCTTTACAAAGTTAACTAACAACATATTAAGTTAACAAAAGACATAGAACTTAATTAAACATAACAAAGAAAACCAAACAAAGACACTTAGCATAGGAGTCTATCTCCAGTAAGGATAGGAGTAGATCTCCACCAAACAAAGACAAAGAAAGCCTAAAACACAGTACTTTGTGTCTACAGACACTTATTTAAATCAACTAGAAAGAGTCTCAGGACTCTTCTATTCTCCACCGTCGCCGAGGCCGGCGGCCCTCACAATGAGCGCATCCCTCTCTTCCTCTAGGGCCTTCACCCTGTTTTCAATTTCAGAAATGCGAGCTCGGATGGCGTTCATGCGTCTTCCAACCGCGCCGGGATCAATAGGAGGCAAATGTTCCCAAAAAAGACCCAGAAGGTTTGATAAAGCGTCTTTCTCCTGGGTGAGTTGGGCGATTTCGCCCGGAATGCGTGCAAGTCTGGAAGCGGGATCCCTATCCATTGCTATCTATGTTTTTTTTTCTACGTCTCTCTTTGAAAATATAGACTGAAAGCAGCTTCTATTTATAGACGTTGGAAGCTCTAAGCGAAAATAAAAGTCCTTCGTTTTTCGCGGGTATCGCCACGTGGCTTAATCCCGATCACTCCTTCAGGAATAGGACACAATAATATAGCGCACATCAGAGAAGAGAGTACCCCCCTTTATAATAAGACAGGCCCCCTGCGTCCTTTCTTAATAGTTCTTAATAGATGGAGCAATCGTCACTCGACAGCTCGAAAGGGAATCAGTACAAACCCACGTGATTCGTATTCGCTTACGTACCACGCGTGCTTCGTCGTACACTTCCTAGTCCTATTTCACTGGCTTATTTGTACCCTGTTACAGGATGGCATTCCCCTCGGCCAATCGTCACTCGACAGCCCAGTCCTTGATTAACTTGATTGACTTGATTGATCTGATCAGACGCTTGCTTTTTCCAAGCAAAGGTGCCGTTTACAGCTCAATCCGTAAGTTCACACTAATCAGTACAGCTTTTT
>CANUEP010019524.1:25000-30000 GCA_947857235.1 Jatropha podagrica | reverse complement strand
AAGACTGTTCCTATTCCAATATTCATGAAGAAAGAGTCGTAATAAATGCAAAGAAGAGGGATCTTTCATCCAATAGCGAAGGGTTTGAACTAATTTTTCTATATGGATGGGGTAAGGTATTAATACATCTGACACATAAATTAAATGTGGAAATTTGTCCTCTAAAAAAGGAAATATTGAATGAATTGATCGCAATTTATGAGATTTTACTATCTCCGACCTTTCTAAAGAAGATACTAACCGTAGAGAAAATGGAATTTCCACAATAACCGCAAAGCTCTCTGATATCATTTGATAATACAAATTCTTGTTGTACTTAAAAAATGAATTTTGGTTAGAATCATTAGCAGAAAAAAGAAAAAAAAAACCAAACGATTCTGTTGATACATTCGAGTAATTAAACGTTTTACAATTAAGAAACTAGATTTATTGTCATAACCTACATTTTCCAACAAAATCGATCTATTTAAACTATGATCATGAGCAAATATATAAATATACTCCCGAAAGATAAATGGGTATAGGAGGTCATTTTTTCGGGATCCATCTAGTTCTAAATATCTTTGATATTTCCACATGTATTAGATTTGATTGAAGCAAGGATAGAGGATTTTTATTGAGTTGGTTATAAAATGATACATAGTGAATGATACATAGTGCGATACAGTAAAAACAAATGTAGTATAATAAGCAAAGAGTAGATACCTCGGAAATGGATAAACTCATTATCATTAACGGGCTCCCCACCCTCTTCTTTTTTCCATCTAATTTGTTTATGTGCATTATAGGATAGGATAAAAAGATGATTAGAAATCCTTTATTTTTTCAAGTCAATCGCTCTTTTGATTTTGGAAAAAATCTCTTTATCAATATACTCTTTCTTCTACACATTCATCTCTCCTTCATAGTGGAGAATAGCTAATAGTTAGGACTCATTAAAAGAAAATCGAAAATCTGCTTATAGAGAAACCTTTCCCGCATTAGGTACTAATTTATTTTTAACGTCTAATTAGATCGGATAATCGTTCAAATTAAGAACGTAAGCTCGTTGCTTTTTTGTTTCCCTATAATTGGAATCGTAGGACTCTATCCATTTATTAACTCGACCGAACTTTGAATTCATTTTTTTATGTTCCGCATCAAATCAAGAATTCAAATAAGGTTGGACCGATCCGGCAAAAATAAAATATTCGCAGAATTCTCCATTGATACGACATGCTGTTTTTTCCATTCATTCCTTTCAGGATCAGTCGTGGTCTTACAAACTATACCGACGGTATGGACGAATCCCTTTCTTCATACAAACGTGTAAAAGAAGTTAGCCGCACTTAAAAGCCGAGTACTCTACCGTTGAGTTAGCAACCCCCCCCCAAAAAAAAATTCTTTTTAAATTTATATATATATATATATTTTATACGTATATATATGTATACATTTTCTATTTTCTTTTTCTATTTATAAAATGTATAATAAATTTCTTTTTCTATTTATAAAATGTATAATAAAATGTATATAAGTATAATAAAATGTATATAAAATAGAAAAAGAAATAAAAAGAATTTTTTTTTTTCTTTTTTTCGAATTTGAAATTTATATTAGAATTTCTAATTCTATTAGAATTTAGAACATTTTTTATACATTTTTTTTTTCAATCAAACAAAACTTTTGTATCACAAAAAATCCAAGAAACCCATTACTTGAATAAAGAAAAAAACCAAATCTATGGAACAGAAATCTATGGAAAGAGAAATTTATGGAACAGGGATAAATAGATCTACAGATAAGATCCAATTATCTCAGATCGGATTATATTTATTTGATACACTGTTGTCAATATGAGTGTGAATATACTGAAAAAATCGATTTTTTCGTTATGTTAGCAGTCTATAGGTATGAATAGAGTATGAATAAAAGAAGAAAAGGGGGGGATAGTAGAAAAAGGTTATACAAAGCTATATATGTATACGAATTACCCGCACCCTTTATTTCATTATTCATTAAGTAGATTGTGTTTGATTAAGGCGAAGTTCCGTAAAAACCCCTGCCTTCCTTTAAGATAAAGAAATAAGTTTTTTTTTGAATTTTCAAGTGACTCCATAGAATGGATTCACCTATCTCATATTTCTTAGAGTTCCAAGGACTCATAAAAAACCATTCAAAATATTTAATTTATATTTAATTTTGAAATTGCCTATCTCGATATCATTATTTGAATAAAGTTTTATTTTACAGTAAGAAACACATTTATTTTATCATCATAAGAGAAAAAAATCCCCATATTGACTAAACCATCAACGATTTAAAACAAATAAATAGGTTATCCCATTTTTTTTTAGTGTAGTGGTGGATAAAAAGACTAATGTAAGAAAAATTGGAAGTTATTATTCTTTCCTACTGAATGCTAAAATCAGAATCGAAATACTAGAAAGTCATCTTATTTATCAGATAGACTAAAGAATTGTCACTGAAACTAATTATGGATATTCTATGTTAAATATTTAAATTAAGTAAATTAAGTAAATATTATTAAGTAAATATTAAAATTAAGTAATTAAGTAATATAATAAGTAAAGAATCGCCATTTTTTTTTACATTACAAAAAAGGAAACAAAAGCGTTAATAAGCTAAGAATACATACATATAAGCATTTCCTCATTTTATAAGTAGTTTATTTGACTTGACTTGAGTCTTTCTAAAATTTTTCCTAAAGTTAAAGTAAAGTGAATAAGATATATGAATCAACTCTGTCTCAATTGTTAGATAGATTTAGAATTATTCATTTTAGAATTAGAATTTTTTATTAAAGCTAAAGACAAAATATCTTAACAAAATATCTTAAAACGAAGTTAGTAAAAAAAAAAATACATATGTTTCGTATGTCTTTTCTTTATTTGTTAATAAGATTTTAACAGGCACAGACATTGAAATTGATATCTTCCATTAAAAATGAACCCTATCTACTCCCCCAATTGTATAATTGTATGAGAAGTGATGAATGATAAATCAAATAAGGAAGAATCCTTTTTTTTTATATAGAATATCTGGGACGGAAGGATTCGAACCTCCGAATAGCGGGACCAAAACCCGATGCCTTACCGCTTGGCCACGCCCCATTTATATTTCTATTCAACACTAATAAAAACTAATATTGGTATTGGTTCTTCGTCAATTCCCACCAAATATTTAGGAAATATATTAGCTTATTATCCGGATTTTGGTATGTGTAGATATAGAATTAAACGGAATTTATTGATCATAATATATAATTCAATTAAGATATTGTATAAAAACAGGATTTCCTCTATTCTTTTTTGATTTGAGAATTGAGGGATTTTTGATTGGGTGAGTTTAATAAAGAAGGATTTTTTATCTACCTGACTTTCTTTTTTATCAATTTTTATATGAATAACATATTAATAACTCAGTCAAAATCAAAATACAATTATCTTCAAGAACAAAATGTTTGTTATGCTTAATATTTTTAGTTTAATTTGCATCTGTCTTAATTCTGCCCTTTATTCAAGCAATTTTTTCTTCACAAAATTGCCCGAGGCCTATGCCTTTTTGAATCCAATCGTAGATTTTATGCCAGTAATCCCTGTACTCTTTTTTCTATTAGCCTTTGTTTGGCAAGCTGCTGTAAGTTTTCGATGAGATCTTTAATACTGTCCTAAAATAATTCATGATTTATTCGACAAAAAAATTATAGCAATTGATAAGATCAGATAAGTCTTAGAGTATAAACTCTTAATCTTAATTCAAACATTGAAATTGTTGTATAAACGCGACAATTCTGGATAACCCAATTTTTTTATTTTTTCTCATTCTGAACTTTTTTTCAATTTCAGATCCTATTAGAGTCCTAATTGTAGTTATGAAAAAAATATCTAATTTTCGGTATGAAAAAAAAATTTTAGCAATGAAAGACTCGACTCTTATTACAAATGAATTTCGAAAAATTCTTTTCTATTTCTAGAAATCACTGCATTTCTTGGTGTTAAAATAGAATATGTGGTATAAAAATAGAGAATCTATTTTTTTTCCAAACCAAAAAAGATCTTGGAGATTTTATAATGCTTACTCTCAAACTCTTTGTTTACACAGTAGTGATATTCTTTGTTTCTCTCTTCATCTTTGGATTTTTATCTAATGATCCAGGACGAAATCCTGGACGTGAAGAATAAAATTTGCTAAATTTGAACGAAAAGATACAAAAAATTCCAAGTCATCGCCGAGACCGGAAAGAGAGGGATTCGAACCCTCGGTACGAATAACTCGTACAACGGATTAGCAATCCGACGCTTTAGTCCACTCAGCCATCTCTCCCGATTTTTAAAGGATAATTACTATGTTATATTACAGAACAAGTAACACTTGAAAATGGAAAAAAGGATTTTTTATTACTTTTCTCTTTATTACTTTCATAATTACTTTTTTTCATAATTACTTTTCTATTCTTTTATATATCTATATATGTCTATTTAATTTAATATATGTCTGTTTAATTTAATATATGCTATTTAATATTAATTAGTTAATATAATATTTGTTAATATTATATTTAATTAGTTAATCTAATAATAATATTTTATTGAATGTATTGAATATTAATATTTTGAAAATATATTCCAAATCTAGATATTAAATATCTAAATATTCAATATTTAATAAATACTAAAATACTAAGATATTAAATATATCTATCTAAATATATAGATAATTTTCTATTTTATTCTTTTATTCTAATTTTTTTATTTTTTTAGTTTAGAATTTTTTTTAGAATTTCATTTCTTATTATTTATATTCTTATTTATATTATTTATATATTTTTCTATATTTCTTATAGGAAATTTCTTATAGGAATATATTCTTATAGAATTCTTATATATACTTATATTTTTATATATACTTATATTTATATATAGTAGTCAATTTTGAATATTATTATTTTGAATATTATTATTTTTAAATATTATTATTTATATATATTTTATATAATT
>CANUEP010019524.1:0-20000 GCA_947857235.1 Jatropha podagrica | reverse complement strand
ATATTCTATATATATATATATAGATTTTTTATATAGAATATAGATTTTCTTTCTATTTTCTATATTATATATATTATTTTTTGTTCATTTAGCTATTATATTTCTAATGAGCTATTATATTTCTAAAAAATTATATTTCTAAAAAGAGTAAAATAAAAAATATATTCGATTTTGAGAGATGAATTTTTTTTTTTTCAATTTCCAATTGAAAATTGAAAAATTGGAAATCTCTAATAAAATAAGTATTGTTCTTATTAAAATTCAGTTTAGAATTCGGTACCTGGTCTCCCGTCAATTGCAAAACAAAATAATATATCCTGTTGCAATATTTCTTAAAAAAAAGGGTTTCGATTGGATTAAGAAGGGGGAAGGAAGAAAGCGAATTAATATACTAATTCCTCATCCTCAAATCAGTCCTTCCCGTGGGTTATTGTCCCAATAAAAATAAATAAGTAATTGATTGTAGGAATGAAATCTTGATATAATTCGAAAAAACAAGCAGCAAGTCCAAGGCAATAAAAAAAATACGTATTTTTTTTTTTTTTTATAGGGTTAAACAAAAGGATTCGCAAATAAAAGTGCTAATGCTACAACCAGTCCATAAATTGTTAAAGCTTCCATAAAAGCCAGACTAAGCAATAAAGTACCTCGTATTTTTCCCTCCGCCTCGGGTTGTCTTGCGATACCTTCTACAGCTTGGCCCGCGGCAGTACCTTGACCAACCCCAGGTCCAATAGAAGCAAGCCCAACAGCCAACCCAGCAGCAATAACGGAAGCGGCAGAAATCAATGGATTCATGATAAGTTCCTCGCACCAAAATAAAATAAAGAAATGGTTAATGATACAATCAACCAATAAATTATGACTTAATTATTCATTCTATCAATAAGATTTTCATCCAGTCGAAGTAATTAAAAATTCCGAATTGAAATAATAATATTATTGAATCATCAAATAATAATATTATTGAATCATCAGAACTACTTCGATATCTATTTTTTAGTTCCTATCCACAAAGTTTTTGTGAATTCATACAATTTTTTTGTTTTTCCATTTCTTTCTTTGTTCCGAATTATTCTTTGAATTCGAACTCTTCGTTCTTTTTCTTGATTTAATCTCTTTATTCAATATTCAATTCACAGTTACAAACGAAAAGGAAAGATTTTTATTGGAATCCTTATCTAAATCTCCAGTAGTAGGGCGGATTAGATATATCTTTTAACTCATATCATATATAACTGGGTAATACTTAATATTACATATACACGTCCTTCTTCCATAACGTAAACCAACTATTCGTATCTTAGATTCAATCGGATTCTAAAATCATTTTTTGATTTTGCAAAATATTCACAAAAAGAAAGTTGTCTTATAGCCATTATATATATTACATACACCTAGTTGGATTCCACTTTCCTAAACAATCCATTTTTTCTGAATCTCATTTTTTGTAAATTCTTCTCTTCCTTATCATTATCCCACATGGATACAATCAATCTAAATGGGCGAATTCATTAGATTCATTAGTCTGAATCATTGCATAGAAATAGAAGTCTTTGGTTTTGGTTGATCTAAGTTCCTGTAATTTATTATTTATTAAAATTTGAAAATTTTTTTTTTGATCAATCGTTGAATTGAATAAAACGACTGAAATGGAAATCGCCCTATAGAACCTCTTTTTTTAATCATACGTCGTAAACAAATAAAGAATTTTTATTCAGATTATTACTCCTAAGATTGGAATTGAATGAACAAAAAAATCAAGACAATATAAAGAAGAGAATATTCATTGGAAGAAGGTATAAATGATCCAAAGGAATTCTAGGAAAAAGATCTTTTTTTAGATCTCTTTCCCTTTTTTTTACAATTCCCTAATATCGTAATCTTTTTTTTTTATTATTATTCCTTTAGGTCGTATAGACCTTTTTGTCTATTTATGTTGATTAAGTAATTTATGTTCATTAAGTATAAGTAGATTATCTTGAACAAGGCATAGATTGCCTTGCACTAAGCTATTTCGAAAATTAGTCAATGATGCCCCTCCATGGATTCACCTATATAAGCCGCGGCTAAAGTTGCAAAAATAAGAGCTTGAATACCGCTTGTAAATAATCCAAGGAACATGACAGGTATAGGAACCACTGAAGGTACTAAAGAAACAAGAACAACAACTACTAATTCGTCCGCTAATATATTTCCGAAAAGTCGAAAGCTAAGTGATAAAGGTTTTGTGAAATCTTCTAAAATGTTAATGGGTAAAAGGATTGGAGTTGGCTGAATGTATTTACTGAAATAACCTAATCCTTTTTTTCTAAGGCCCGCATAAAAATATGCTATTGACGTAAGTAAAGCTAAAGCAACGGTAGTATTTATATCATTCGTAGGTGCGGCTAACTCCCCATGAGGTAACTCTATGATCTTCCAAGGCAAAAGCGCCCCCGCCCAATTAGAAACAAAAATAAATAAAAACATAGTTCCAATAAAGGGGACCCATGAGCCATATTCCTCTCCAATCTGAGTTTTGCTCACATCCCGAATGAATTCAAGGACATATTCGAAGAAATTCTGCCCCCCAGTCGGAATGGTTTGTGGATTCCGAACAGCTACAATGGCTGAACCTAATAAGATAGTAATTACAACCCAAGAAGTAATAAGTACTTGGGCATGGACTTGGAAACCTCCTATTTTCCAATAGAAATGCTGGCCTACTTCCACACCGGATATATCATATAACCCTTTTAGTGTGTTGATGGAACATGATAGAACATTCATATTGCCCTCTGAAAGAAAGAAAACTTTAAAAGGAATTACTTTGATTCAACCATCTTTTTTTTTTGACTTGCCCGCTTAAATTGTATTTTTTAGATACCAATAAATCGCATAATATACCCAGTTATTTTTATCTCTTTTGTACGATTCCGGAATAGTAACCGATTCCATAAATCTATGGAGTTCACAAAATAATTGATTTATCTTATTATTAATCAGGGATTTCGTATATAGCTAGAACGCCCTTCACAAATTGCAAATACTAATTTATTAAGAATTAATCGGATTGAAGCTATAGCGTCATCATTCGCTGGAATCGAAATATCTGCGAGATCCGGATCACAGTTTGTATCAATTAAACAAATCGTTGGAATTCCCAAAGTGATACATTCCCGAAGAGCCGTATGTTCCTCTTGCTGATCAACGATTATTACAACATCCGGTAACCCCGTCATATATTTAATCCCGCCCAGATATGTTTGCAAGTGAGCTAACTGTCTCTTCAATCGAGCCGCATCTCCTTTCGGAAGACGGTTGAGTCTACCTGCCTTTTGTTCCATTCTCAAGTCCCTGAACTTTTGAAGTCTAGTTTCTGTAGTGGACCAATTCGTTAAAACGCCGCCAAGCCATTTTTTATTAACATAATGACACCGAGCCCTTATTGCAGCCCGCGCTACTGAATCCGCTGCTTTATTTTTTGTACCAACAATTAAGAATTGTTTTCTCCTGCTTGCTGCATCAAAAACTAAATCACAAGCTTCTGATAAAAAACGAGCAGTTCTAGTAAGATTTGTAATATGAATACCTTTACGCTTTGCAGAGATATAAGGTGCCATTCTCGGATTCCATTTTCTAGTACCATGACCAAAATGAACTCCTGCTTTTATCATCTCTTCCAAATTTATGTTCCAATATCTTCTTATCATTTCTCCCCACACTTCCTCTCTCTCTTTTTTCTTTTCAAAGAAAAAAGAGAGAGGGGGTACCCTGAAATAAATAATTGTTCCGACGGAACCTTCTCTTTTCCCGGAGATTGGACGTTGATATACGATCCAAGCGATTCATTTCTTTCTATTCCTTATTTTCTTTATTACTATTAAATAAAAAAAAATCACATGGAACAAATCACAGGACCGCCGTTACGTTAGTTAAAATAAAAAGATGAATCCGCTCTTAGGAATCATTAAATCCTATAAATGATTATTTTGCTGTATCATAGAATTTTTTTGAAATGCAAGAATCAAATAACTCTCTATGGTGGAATAAAATATCTCTGTCTCTAAATTCCCCCTCGAATAAATTCTTCTTTTTGGTTTTCAAAGGAATGTTATTATGTTGCCTTGAGCCTTGCACTAATCCTTTGAATCCGGTACCACCGGGTATCATACCACCTAGAACAACGTTTTCTTTCAGGCCTTTCAACCAATCGATACGACCGCGGAGAGCGGCTTTTGCTAAAACGCGAGCAGTTTCTTGAAAACTGGCCTCGGATATGAAACTTTGAGTATTCAGAGATGCTCGCGTTATTCCTAATAATACGGCTCGATAACAGATGGCTTCTTCTAAAGCGCGTCCCGTTCGTTCCGCTCGCAACAATCCAATTAGTTCTCCGGGTGAAAAAACATTTGACATTCCGTCTTCTGAAACCAAAACTTTGGATGTTATTTGACGTACAATAATTTCTATATGCCTATTATGTATCTGCACTCCTTGGGATCGATAAACCTTTTGAATCTTATTAACCAAAGAGATACGACTTTGCACTATAGTTAGTTCAGCACCAATCAAGAATCCCCAAGAAATTCCAAGAATTCTTGTTATACACTCGTTCCAACCCTCAACTCTCTTTTCTAGGCTTATCGATATTGAATCAATTGAGCGCACTTCTAACACTTGTTCCACTTTTGGAAGACCCTGCGTTATATCACCAGATCTCGATTTTTCATATAAAAATGTAACTAATGTATCTCCTTCGTAAAAGATTTCTCCATAATGGCCATGAACGGTTGCTCCTGGAGCGGCCAAATAAGGCTTTGCTGATCGTATTACTACCGAGTCCATGCGAACAATTATAACTTGACCCGATTTTAGATGGGGTCCGTTTTTGGCCATACATACATTTTCACAAATAAACTGTCCCAGGCTAATTGTTGTAAATCTTTCTTCACAAAAATTATGATAATAATTAGGATGGAGAAAATACCAATTCAAATTGAATGGATTCAAAACGCTGTTACTGCATGAATCAGGATTAACAATTCTCCCGTTTTCGTCCATTAAATAATATTTAAGTACTTGAAAAGTCTGTTTTAAATTGTCAAGTTTCCAATATTTAGTTAACAAGACCTGATTATGAGTTATTAATATTAGGTAAAATAAATAAAAATTCGCAATTGGAAGGGCTGTTCCTAAAGGGCCCAATGAATTTCTAATTGGAATTATAGGTATAGGATCTCTTTTAATTAATTCTTTTATTACATTGTGATGTTTTGCATCGCTGAATGGATCCATTCGAAAACAATTAGATGATGACAAAATTATCAAAGATTGACATTCCTTATTTCTATTCAACAACGTACTAATAGTTCCTTGATTTTGTTTAAGTGATTGTTGAATCCTTGTCTTGGAATAAATGGGATAAAATGGATTAATATTGGTTCGATCTGACTCATTATTAGAGATCGGTCCTGAACCTGATGGATCATTCCTTTTTCTACTGATATATGAAATATGGGATTTCACTAGGTTGATTCTTAGGAAATCACAAATTAGACCGTTTGTGCTTACTTCAACAAAAGAAGCGCGAGCCTCTTCGATAGAAGAACTTTTTTTGTCTTGGTCCCAATTCAACACTAAACAAGTACGAACTAATTGAATACTTGTGTCAGAAATTCCCCGAATTAGTTTACCATTTCCATAAAGAATATAATTGACAACTCGAAGTTTCAGATTCTCTTTTTCCTGCAATAGATCCTGGGGGAAAAGTGTTTCTAAATTTATACCGTCCGCTATCTCATATATGATTACTGGTCGAACCAAAACAAAATACTTTTTCTTGGCGGATGTGATTCGTTGGATATAGATCCAATTTTTCACTTTTTTTGATTCCTTAGAATTTGTTTTTACCGTTCCTGGTGGTATCAAGATACCGCTGTGTCGGGATATCTTATCTGTCTCTCCCGGAAAATGGATATCTCCAGAAAAGATTTTAAGTTCCATTTTTTTTTTTTTTCTCTCCACTCGGACCAACCCGCCCACTCGACTTCTTGTATTTAAAGCGATTTGTGTATCTACTCCAATGATACTATTGTTCCGTACCATTAGGGAAGAAGATTCGGGGAAAATATACACTTCCTCGGGAATGAAAAAAAAGCGATCCACTTTCATTTGGTATTTTGGCTTAAATTCTTTGACTCCCCGATACTCAATCAAATCCTCTTTTTTGACGATTGAATGCACTCCTATAGTCCCATATTTAGTAATTCCTGATTTAGTAATTCCTGAACTCTTTCTTCGGTATTGGGGATCGTCGAAATAAGCAAAAACACTATTTCTACGGAAAATACCATTTCTAGGTATTTCAATCGAGATAGCGGAGTGGGTCATTAGTTCTTTCTCTCGTTCTTGAATTGATTGGAATGGGATGATGAATTTATTTCTTCGCCTCTTTGCCAATAAATCAGAATTCTCGTAGAGAATAGCAGAATATATGAGATTACAATGACCCGTACATATGATTCGATTAAGTTCTGAATAATCAGGAATCTTACTTTCTTTTTTACCCGAAAAATCTGAACTAATGAATTTGTGTTTAACTTGATCATTATTTACAGAAAGACTAGAAATATATCTTCTTTTGACAGAAATAGAATGAACGTTCATTTGATCTTGATCCTTGTGTAGTGAAAAAGGAACTATACTGGATCTGCACGAACTTCCCGATAATATCCATAAATGGCTTGTTTTTGGTAAGAGATGGACATTACTATATGTAAATTCAGGTGCGTGGTATACATCAGAACTCCAGTGCATTTCCCCTTCTGAATCGGAATAAATATGTTTTCGAACCTTCTCTTTAAAATTCAAAGTGTATGTTCCCGCCCGAATTTCAGCAATCACTTGTTCTGATTCTACATATTGATCATTTTGAACTAAAAGGAAACTTTTTGGTGGAATAGTCACGTTATGTATAATATCTTGACTCTCAATAGTTACATACAAGTCTATATAACATAGAAAAGCAGGATGCCCATGACGTGTACGTATGGGATGAACAAAATCCTCATTAAATTTGATTTTTCCATTAGAGGGGGCTCGCACATGTTCTGCAGTACCCCCCGTGAATACTCCGCCGGTATGAAACGTTCTTAATGTTAGTTGAGTACCCGGCTCTCCAATGGATTGACCTGCAATAATACCTACGGCTTCTCCCAATTCCACTAGATCGCCATGAGTAGGACTCCGACCATAACATAATCGACAGATCCAAGACATACTCCTACAAGTAAAGGGAGTTCGAATAGATATTGTTTGTGTTCGAAAGGTTATGAATCGATTGGCAAGTCCAATCCCAATATCTTGATTTTGAATGGCAATGCATCGTAAACCCATATATATATTGTCCGCTAATACACGACCAATTAATGTTTGAATAAAAATCCTTTCCGACATCGTCCCATTTCGAGGACTCACGGAGATCCCTCGGGTGGTGCCACAATCTGTTCTACGCACAACAATATGTTGAACTACTTCAACAAGTCTACGTGTAAGATATCCAGCATCTGATGTTCGTACAGCAGTATCGACAACCCCTTTTCGGGCTCCATAGCAAGAAATGATATATTCTGTTAAAGACAGTCCTTCACGTAAATTGCTTTGAATGGGTAAATCAATCATTTGTCCTTGTGGATCCGACATTAATCCTCTCATACCTACTAATTGGTGTACTTGAGATGCATTTCCCCTAGCTCCCGAAAAAGACATTATATGAACTGGATTAAAGGGTTCCGTCATCCTAAAATTAAGATTCATTTCTTGTCGCAAATATTCACTTGTAGCATACCATACCTCAATAGATTGGCGTAATTTTTCTACCACGTGTACATTTCCATAATGATAATGTTTTTCCAAAATCAAACTTTGTTGTTCAGCATCTTGGACTAGCCATCCCTTAGAAGGTATTGTTAAAAGATCATCAATTCCTAATGAAATGGATGTAGCAGTGGCTTGCTGGAAACCCAGAGCCTTTACTTGATCCAGGATGTGTGATGTATATGCCATTCCAAAATGATCTATTAATCTGCTAATAAGTCGTTTAATGGCAGTTCCATCTATCACTTTATTGTGAAAGACCAGACTGGCCCGTTCGACCATAAGCACCTCCATATTCTGCTGAGTAGGGTTCGACAATGGATTTGAGTCACTGATTGGAAATTTCCTTTTCTTGATCTTGATTCGCGTAGAAATTCAGGAGCTACGGTCCTAGTTGAACCAAAGAGATCGGAATTCATGCCGATGTCATAGAATTACTTAACTTAGATCCGATTAGATACCATCTGAGCAGGCTTGACAAAACCCTTGTATAGCTTCTTCGATTTCTCGATAAAAAGAAATATGACCAACAGTAGTTCGAATGTATATACAAATAATTTCTTTTTTTATATTTCTTACTATTAGATAGTGTTCATAAATCTCATGATAGGTACCTAAAGATTCATAGTGAACTTCGAGGGGAGCTTCTCTTGAAGCAATAGCGCGTTGATCTAGTTGCCACCGGAGCCACAAAGGACTATCTAAATTGATTCTTTTCCGCCGAAAAGCGCCAATTGCATCATAGGAATTAGAAAAAAAAGGTTCTTTCATATATTTATTGTTATTATCGTCAATTCTTTCATTTTGAGAATTTCTGCGATTACATGGATTATACCTATTTGCACAAATACCTCGACGATTCCCGCTTGTTAATACATAGAGCCCAATAAGCATATCTTGAGTTGGTACGGAAATGGGATCTCCAATAGCCGGAGACAAGAGATTCATATGAGAAAACATAAGTAAACGAGCCTCTGTTTGAGCCTCCAACGATAAAGGTACATGAACAGCCATTTGATCCCCATCAAAGTCTGCATTGAATCCCTTACAAACCAATGGATGTAAACAAATAGCACGGCCTTCCACTAAAATGGGTTGGAACGCCTGTATGCCTAATCTATGCAGAGTCGGCGCTCTATTCAGTAATACCGGATGTCCCTGCATAACTTCTTGAAGTATTTCCCATACAATTGGTTCTTTTTCCCGAATTTTACTCTTAGCAACTCCTATGTTCGAAGCAAGATGTTGCCTAATTAGACCACGAATTACAAATATCTGGAAAAGCTCTATTGCTATTTCGCGAGGCAATCCACATCGATGTAATGAAAGTGAGGGGCCTACGACAATGACAGAACGCCCCGAATAATCAACCCGTTTGCCAAGCATAGTCTCACGAAATCTTCCTTCTTTGCCTTCAATTACATCCGAAAACGACTTGTAAACCTTATTATGACCGTCCCTCATAGGTTGTCCGCGGATTCCATTATCAAGAAGTGTATCCACGGCTTCTTGTACCAATTTCTCCTGACACATTACTAATTCCCCTGGCGTAGATCTACTTGTTGTTAATAGATCAATAAGAGTATTGTTCCGATAGATAACTCTTCTATAGAGTTCATTAATATCTGAACTCATTAGTTTACCCCCATCTATCTGAATGATCGGTCTCAACTCGGGAGGAAGAACCGGTAATAGACATAAAACCATCCATTCTGGTTCTATATTTGTTCGAATAAAATGCTTAGCTAATTCCACGCGTCTAACCAAAAAATCCTTTCTTCTTCCAACTTTTCGATCTTCCCATTCATTCCCTGTAGGCCCTTCTTCCCCTAATTCTTTCCATTCTACCGATGAATAATCTATAATAATTCGCAAATCCAGATCGGCTAATTGTTCTCGGATAGCACCAGCTCCTGTAGAAATTTCTCGATTTCGAAATGTATCGAAGCCTTGGGTAGTAAAAAAAAGTGGAATACTGTATTTCCAAGATTGGATTTCATATTCGAATGAACCTCGTAATCGTAAAAAAGTGGGTTTTTTAGCTATGGGCCTAGCAAAAGAAAAATTGGGATAGGATCCTATAGGGTCTCCCCCCTTCCAAATCGGACGTGAAAGTTTCCTCTCATCCGGCTCCAGTAGTTATACCAAATAAAAAAGGGGGTTCGTTCCTGCTTTCAAAATCGAGAAAAACCCCCAAAAGAGCTACTCCTTACTCAAGTTCCCAATGAATACCAAGCAAGCTTTCATTGATTCATTCTTCTTTTCCATTTTTTTTTTAGAATTTCTGAATTCTTTATTTAATTATCACAACTTATTCAATTCTTACAATTACGACTTAAATGAAATGTGAAATTCTTGAGTAGTCTACTTCCCTTCGAATGATGAATTCCCAGTACCTTAGAATTCATAAGGGATTTACTTGTCTATGTCTCTTTCTATTTGATCTTTTGGGTCCCGAACTCACCTCGACGGTTATGCCACGATGCCATTAAAGCCTATATGCGATGTATAGACTTCTGTAACCATGACATATTTGCTTACTTGAGTATAAACATAGTTTCTTTTTATTTCTAAAAAAAAAAAAAAGAAAGGGAATGATTAATTCCACAAAAGCAAAAGAAAGAAGTCGGTTTTCACGAGATACAACTAGGAATTCCTATTTATTTGTTTCTGCATCGACCATAGACCAATTCCTCTTTTATTGGGGGGTATTGAATACACCCATAATTCTGAGCTTCATGTTACTCCTTTCAAGCGACATGTCAGGTCCGGGGCATCCCAATTCGATTAAATGGGATGACAGTTTTTCATTCCAAAACTGTAAAATCAGAATTTCGATCAAATCACACATCGCAGTATACTAGGCCCTCTAATTCTTTAAGAGGTTTATCTAAAAGATTTGCGATATAACTAGGAAGACGTTTCAAATACCACACATGAGTTACTGGACATGCCAGTTTGATGTAGCCCATTTGATATCTTCGTATCCGAGAATCAACAAACTTGACTCCGCATTGTTCACAAAATTTTGGGTCTTCTTTTTCATTTTTGATTACTCGATAATTTCCACAAGCACAAATTCCACTTTTTATAGGCCCAAAAATTCTTTCACAAAATAATCCATCTTTTTCAGGTTTATTGGTTTTGTAATGAAAAGTATAGGGTTTTGTCACCTCTCCAACAATCTCTCCATTAGGTAGGATTTTATTGGCCCAAGCACTTATTTGTTGAGGCGAAACTGATCCAATTCGGAGTTGTTGATGTTTATACCGATCAATCATAGAAGAAAAATTCTGATTCATTCCGATTAAACTTCCTTCCTATTAATCTGGAAGTTCTTCTCAGATACAAGGAAATGATCCAGTTCCAGAGCCAAAGATCGTAGTTCTCGAACGAGCAATCGAAAAGATTCTGGAGCATCTTCAGGTTTAGGTATTGTTCCCCCAATGATCGTAGTACCAAGTACTTCTTGGCGAGCTCTAATATGATCAGATTTATAAGTAAGCATCTCTTGTAAAATATGAGAAACACCAAATCCCTCTAGAGCCCAAACCTCCATTTCTCCAACCCGTTGTCCCCCTTGCTTGGCCCTTCCTCTAAGGGGTTGTTGTGTAACAAGTGCATAATGTCCACTGGAACGTCCATGTATTTTATCATCAACTTGATGAATTAATTTCAAGATATAAGGCTTTCCTATTATAGATTGAGATCTTCTTTGAACTTAATGTACAAATAGATAGAATAGCAGCAAATAACATCTTTCTAGCCGAAATCAATCTCATTAATAAACTTTCTCTCTATCTTCTGCTCTCCCCAAACTAACTAAGCTAAGGGGTGAGACTGATTCTTGCTCTCTTGAAGAGAAAAAGGATTGGTTGGTTCTTTACCAACTAACAGCATGGGATGCTTGGGGCCTTTTCTCTCTCTATACGAAATGAAACAAAATGGTTGACCCATCAAGGCACTGGTAAATGCAAATCTTGCCCATTCACCCTATTCCCTAGGGCTTCCGACAATCTTAAAAAAGTGTGAGATTGGGCCAATTCTCGTTGCTGCTCCGGCTCCGCCCCTACTCCCCGGTTCAATCGACGGCTGGGAATCGGCTTCTTCTATTGCCGAATAAGAGTTGTCTGTTGGTAGATCGCCCGAAAACGAATTCTAGCGCTCTACAGAGCCCGCTCTCCCGAAGGAAAAAGCAGTTCAAGACAAGGTGCGAAGCGTCTCCACTCTGCTACCTTCGTGGGCTCCTCCCATTCCTCTATGGCTTTCCCCATTCACTTCTTGGCTTACGCCAGGGAAAGACTCTCCTTATAAGCACTAGGGTTGGTTAAGGTTTTAATTCCAAAACATTGAATTATGAATTTCTGGAACCAGTGCATTTCCTCTTGGATAAAGACTTGGCTTGGTTGTATTCTTTAATTAATTCACTTGAAAGCTTATTAAGGTATGCTGAGTTCCTACTAACGAACGAGAGCGAAAGCCAACAAGAGAGGTTCGAGATGTAATTGACTCGACCAACCCCTTGATCCTAACCCGCGGGCTTTAGCGCACGGTGACTAAATCAATAAGTTGAGCTACCGTTGGTAGAGTTGGAGAGATGTTAGAAGGTGCTCTATCTATCTTACGTTAACTAAGTAAGACAAGTCAGTCAGTAAAGCAGAAAAGGAGTTTCAATCCAAGAGACATTCCTATCCTAAGCAAAGGCTGGTGGAAGTTCATGAGGAATCTCCCCCAATCGTTGCCCTGTAGTTAGCCTTTACGCCTGTGGATTGTCCTCATGACAGTGAAGCCGAGGCTAGGGTTGAAAGAGAGAATCTCTCTCTATTACCTATTTGCATACTAATCTTACTGACGACTGTACCGAAAAAATAGCCTTCTTTCCTCAAGACAGCTTCGCTTAAAAGTGTGCTAACTCCTATCATAATGTTAGATCGCCTACGGTCACTCATCTTGAAGAGAGCCCCGAACTCTGATTGAATGATCAATGCATTGACTTATGAAAAGACCAGTGGCTGAGGGACGCACGTGGCATACGGTCTTCTCACTCAAAGATGGAGTCAGAAGCCGGCTACCGAATAGAATCAAACTGCTTGGACGAAACGGAAGATAACGAGCTAGATGCCTAGCTAAGACCTAGCCATAGGCGGGACTACCTTCCGAGCTAAACACCACTAGAACTTGTAGGCGTAGAGAAAGTAAGTTTTCGTATAAAAAAAAGAGCTATCGAGTTAGGGGTTAACCCACTGGCAACAGACGTATTAAATGGTTGACACGGGGTTGCCGTAATGTTAACAGCGCTAGGTCGTAGACCAAAGAAGGACCGAAAACGGATCACAAAGCAATCGGACAAATGCGTGTATACTACTTGTTAATAACTGAGCTAAGAGCTGATGGTAAGGAGACAGGTAAAGATATACTTTAAGAAGGAAATTGATTGAATTGGGTAATATGTTCTAATTCGCCTAAGAGGCGTGAAAATAACAGCTAGCTAGTAAGAATAAGTGGCTTCTTTCTTAGCCGTTCGTGCTACATCAATTCTTTTTAATTAAGTTTTATTTAAGGAGGAGTGCCAAAGCGTAGCTTATAAAAAACCACCAACCTTTAGGAGTTCGGTTGAAGTTGAAGTACGTCCGAAAAAGGTCTTTCCTTGAAGCTCGAGCCACAAAGACAAGCTCGTTCCGGACACAAGAAAGATATGACGTATTATAGTATAGGTGGACTATTCTATTTCATTTCAAACTTTTCAGTGTGGTCTTATTGGCTAAGGGATTCATGCTCTTACCTAGAAGTATAGTGCTCCTCGAAAGAAAGGGCAGATAATGGAGACCACAATTCAAACCGCGGGTAAGGAAACTTCCTGGTTATTTACCTGAGGTTACTAACGAACTCATAGCTTCACGAGTGACCGATGTAAGTAAGGGGGATGGGACATGGCTTCCTCTTTCTGTTTGTGTTCATCTCTTTGTTTGGTCTTTGACAGAAGAATTGACTGCTCGGTTACTTCCATTTGAATCGGAAAAGTTTATTTGCGCCCCGTCTTTTTCATTACAACTAATCTGCTCTAGCTCTCGAGCAGCCTCTCTCAGCTATGGTTCCGCATAAAGAAAAGCTCCCCAGCTCATAGGTTATATAGACTCCGAATCTTAGCTTCCTAGCTAAACGCTCCTACAATAAGGGGTAGTTAAAAGAAGAAAAGAGAATATTCAGTCCCCGTGTTGGGGGATTGCTTCGTATGAGTTCACTCAGCCTTACCTACTCACTACTCTTACGGAAGTTTGACTCTTTAAACCAATAAGGCCGGGAAAGCTAGGAACGGAACGTTAGGGCTTTCAGAGTATTCTTTCCTAGTATTAGAATAATAACTCTATCCGGTAAACATTTATTAATTCTCGTATGGTGATAAGATAAACTTCCCTCACATGCCCCTTTAGATCGAATAACTCATGCCCATAGGAAATATGATAAATTAGCGAACGCTTATCCCTCACTTTACGACATAGTCAAAAGTCACATAGGGCACAAGTGGAGGGCAGCGTATGCAACGATGTTATACAAGCGGCAGAAGCTGAACCCGAACCAAACCCTAAGCAAAGAAGGGATGTGCCTTAGTTCAGTCTCGAGGACGGGATAATAGGGGCGTAGCACCGGGTATGTCGGAGTAGTCCCACCCAGTAGATGGACAAGCCAGTAGTACCAATCAAGGAAGCCTTTCACTGTAGAGCTTTCTTTCCCGATGGGGACTAATAAAAGGAGAAGAATATAGCTAAACAGCTGCAGCAGAAAGAACGAAAAGCCAAAAGTCAAGGTGCATAGCGGTCTTTTCAAGAATAGGGTAGTACAGAATAATGGGTTTGCAAGACAAAAGAGAATCCGCTGGAACTACGGACAAGGAGATTTTCCTCAATTCCCCTCTTACTTACTATTAATTAAAGCGGAATCAAATTCAATTCCACCAGTGTGGAAGAAAACCTTCATTATATATGTTCAACGCTTTGGGAAAGCCAGAGCAAGACTTATTCCTTGCGGAGCAAGGGCAAGAGCTGCAGATGAAATAGCAGTGCTTATGGCGACATGTCCCATTATCTTATTTATTCCTTTCCAGATTCAATTCTTTCGGTTAGGAAAGAGCTTTTTAAGAAGAAGAAGCTATTTACTCCGCATCTGGTGGAGGAAGAAGTCTTACCTGAGTAAGCCTTAGGCCTTAGGGGAGTCACTTTCCGATCCGGGTTCAATGATTAAGGAGTTTGAGTGAACACCCGGTGAAATGGATTTAGGAAAGCACGTGCCATCCTCATAAGAATAAGAAAGACCAGGCGAGATTTAGCTGTTGGAAGAACTATTGAATAAGAAATTGACGTAGAAAGAGTCATTCAAGAAGCTTCGATTTATCTTGTCGACTCTTCATGGCATAATGAGAACAAAAGGAGGCATTCGTCAGCTCTTGGCCAATCTCTGCATTCGAGCGATTCGTGCCATCCTTCGTTCTGGCTCTAGTTTTCGGACTAGGAGCTCCTATATCATCCGCAGCAGATCTTATAGAAGAAGAAGCTATTGATGCATCAGCAGCCATTGAATTTGCTGCTGTCTCTGACTGACGAAGAAGGAGTCCAAGGCCTTCGGAAGACCAATCGGGATTTACTGCTACAAAGTGATTCCCTTTCTTTGGATTGAAGAATGACTTCGGTAGGTGGAATGATGCTTACCTCTCCGGGAATGTAGTTCTGAGGGCTTAGGAAGAATAGGAGCTTTCTGATACTCCTCACATAAAGCAAACCAACTCCAGGGATTAGTTGAATGAAAGCGCCAGCTCATGGATGAGCGATCAGAGTGACTAATCGGCACAGAGCGAAATGCCACTCAATTGAAAAGCATAGTAACTCGACCACCCATCGGGGGAGAATATGAGATTGGGGCAAAGAGTCCCGCCGACTATGGCTATGGCTGACAAGGCTCTTCAAGACCTAACCTATTAAGAAAAGAACAGATGCGCGAGCCGCTCGATTATATACGATCTTGGAATAAAGGGATTGAGAACAACTGCTTTGGCGGAGATTCCTTATTTCATTTCATTTAATATGAAAAAGAAGTGCCCAAGAGGGATGTTGTTGAATAGACGGATTCTTGACCTCCGGCTTCAGGGGAAGGACGAAGAAGAGCTTAGTTGACAGGTACGTACGTACGGGGTTCAGCAGCTGTCCCAAGAGGTGAAGCAGCGGACTTAGCGAGATTAGTCTGTTGCCAGAATTTTTCCGATCAAAGAGGAGCTAGAACAGCCCTTACTTAATCTACGATAATCTATAAGAAAATCACTGCCGCTATTGAAAGCTAGGGAGCGAGTTTAGCCTATTTTACTGGTTGAATTAAAGATTCTCTCCTCGGGAAAGGAGCGTGTAGCCACTCATTCGATTAGGGCCAGCAGCTCCTAAGCCTAAGGAAGTTACTATTCCCCTACTAGGGGTGACTAGCCTTTGAAGGACGGTTTCAGGCCAAGAGTTACAACTGCTTGCCGGAGGAAAGTCCCAGCACTAGAAAGAGAAAGAGGAGTTCCCGGCTCAAGCTAAATGCGCAAGGTAATCTTTAGGTGAGGGAAGGTAGCAAGCAGCACAATTGAAAGAACTGACGAGCATGTGAATTAGAAAGGCAAGCTAAACAAGCAAGTCAGCCCGTCTGTCTTCAACAAAGAAACTTCCAGCGCAGGAACTCCGATCGGTAAAGGAGCTACCTTCAGATTGAAGATTAGGTCTCGCATTCTCTCATCGAGCTAGGAAAGCACCCGAACAACTGGATAGGGGAGGAGCTCACTCTATTAAAAAAAAATTTCCCCTTCTAGCCGCACTTTTGACACCTCTATTCTGACATAAACCAAGCCGAGTTCAATTAGGACCTTCCTTCAGGTAAGTGGGGTGGAGTCAGGGACAAATAGGAATGGCATTCACTAGAAGATACCGGGGGAGGGGCAGGGGCTTCGTTGAAAGGCTACGTAAGCCACCTCAAAGCATTGGGTTCCCAGTCACGGTTCTTGCTGCTTGGGAACTGAGCTAGCTTCTTTACCGTGTAGTGGGTGACCTAAAAAAAAGTTTCCAATCACTACTCTTTCAATCGCTCGTGCTCCTCACCCCATCGAAGCACTTCGCTTGCCTTCAGGCAACTCAAGAGAATTCCGGATCTCCTTGAACTTGGACTCCTTATTCAACTTATCCGATCTCCAAGCCAAGAACAACCGACTTATGAGCTCCTCTCTTTCCTTTCATGCTTTTTTTCCCCGAAATGAAAACAGCATTCTTCTTAGGATATCAAGAAATCGGTCAGTTAAGAGATGGTAAGAGTTCCTCGCCAGGCCCAAGAGTATTAGTAGGCTTTTCACTTCAGTCAATCTGCCGCTCATCGCCTTTCTAGTTAAGTTAGAAAAAACATGGCTGGAAAGGGCTAAAAAGGAAAAAAGAACCAGAGTGCAAAGCGGAAAGGGATTTACTTGGTTGGTTCACTGACAGTCTCGCTCGCGTATCACCCGCTGGCGGATCGGCCGCCTGGAAAAGATAAAGGTTTGTTCAAGTCAGAATGGTGGGGTAAAACTCGTAGACTCACTCACTCGTCTCGTTCATATATTTACTCGCAGCATTCGCAGCGTTTATTCACTCGCAGGCAGGCTCGCTCATTCATTCGTTCGTCAGCTCGCTCGCTGTCTACTAAACGAGCCAACCAAAACTGCCCTACTGAAAAAAAGGCCTTCCCCCTTCTATCAAAAGGCGAACATCTAATCTAGTGTTAGCCGCCCTACTTAAGAAAGAATAAGAACAGTAGGAAGAGCTTTCATGTAATGCCGTGGCAACTATTTTTTGTTTTTGATTCGATCCGGGACGCTCCTTCACCTCGTAAACTCGGTAGCATGCTTCGCTCCTCGCTTTTGTTCAATTATAATATAAAAAAATAAGCACTTTGATGGAGATTTATAGCATCATTCAAGTAAATACAGATTGAGATCGTAGAAACATGAGCTTGTAATATAGCTACACCTAATTCCAGACCGGTTAATGCAAGAACTATAAATAAAGGACCAGGATCCCCTATGAAATAGAAAAGATCATTCATACATAGCATAGTCCAAGCGAACCCACTTAAAATCTTTACTGAACTATGACCGGCCATCATATTAGCAAATAAACGTATTCCTGAGCTTAATGCGCGAAAACAATGAGGGATTAGCTCAAGGAGTACTAAAAAGGGTGCTAACGGCAGTGGGACTCCTGCGGGTAATGAGAAGCTTAAAAAATGAAGCCCATTTCTTTGAAATCCCACTATAGTAATGCCAATAAAAAGAGAAAATGAGATCCCCAAAGTAATGAGAAAATGACTTGTAACTGTGAAGCTATAAGGTATCATACCCTGGGGATTACAAAATAACGAAAAAGTAAAAGTGACCGAGATGCAAGGGAAAAACTTTTGTTTAACATTTCCGGAAAGACCACCTATTTGTTCGTTTACCAGGTTCGGCACGAAATCATAAATAAGCTCTACCAAGGATTGCCAAGCATTGGGTACTGACTTTCCTCCTCCCTTTTTAGTAACAAAATAAATAAGAAGTAAGACCAAACTGAGAGTGAGCAGCATAAAGAAAGATGGATTTGTGAATGAGAAATACAAGTCACCTATCTTCATAGGAAGAAATGGGATTATCTCAAATTGATCCAGGGGGCTTGGGGCAATCAATTGGGGAGGGGAGTGGAAAGTTGGCAACTCGGTAGGGGCGCTAGCGAAGGAGCCTACGGAATTTCGATTAGAGACGGAGACCGACTCTTGCAGAACACTTCCCGCGTTCCCGGACGAATAAAAATTGCAATTTTTATTGCAGCAAAAGCAAAGGGGATTAAAATTAAAAGATGAAGTCCCACTCCCACCGTCTGCGTCTGCCCCACATAAACATTTTTTTACTAGGCCAACCCCCTTTTTTAACGCCCCAAAAAGGGGAAAGGGCACCTTACTGTCTATACCACTAGGTATATACACCACCATAACCGTAAGTAGAAAAATCATTTGCTTCATTCTTTGATTGCTCTGCAATACCCAGGGAGACTTGTCGGAAATGTGCTTGGTTGTTGACCAAGAAAGAAAGAAATGGGAGTCTTTGGGCTTTGGTAGGCGCGTGTCGCAGACCAATCAGCCGCTATGCTGTCACCTACTAGGACTCTTACTCGGACGGTGGAGGAAGCTGGTAGCATTAGGGGAATTATCAGCACTTTTAGAACACAGAGGGACCACGATGCACACTGCCGGTAAAGAGTCCCATGCCAGCTATCACACATCTCACTTTACGCAGTTTTTTTCAGAACCAGCGCGAAGAAAGGGGGATCCACCAGTGGAGGTCCCGTACTAGATCCACTTTCTTCTCTTACGATATTTTCATTTCGAGCAGACCACTCTACTTACTTTCTCTTAGGAGGAGCAATGAGAAATGTAAGACTCACCCACTGAAAAACGAATGTGAGTTCGGCCTTTACTAGAAGAATCTTAGTATGTACGAGTCTCGATAAGCAAAATCCTTGATTCATGTAGTGAAGTAGGAGTTTAGCAACCGCAGGAAAGGAATCTTCTTACCATAATGAGGTGGAATACTTCTTACCGTCCAGGTATACTCTCTCAGCCGTAAGAACCTTTGAGCTAAGAGCTGGATATATTAACAAGTTCAATAGCCTATCTCTTAATCGTACGCTTACGAGTATATCTTAGTTCCATCTCGTGGGAGTCCATCTTCCTTCCCCTTTGTTTAAGTATGACTTCCCTTCGCTTCGGAGCGGATACTTAGACTACGGCAGAACGATAAAAGCAGAAGGTTCGGAACACTCATCAGAGGCTGGCACGGACTCATATCGGAAGAATTCGATACGCAAGGCAAGAAAAAAACCTTTGACCGAGCTATTGAATATAACAACTACGACGACAGGGGGAGACTGAAGCCAGAAGGGGATGGGATTCATGCTCAGCAGATCTGTAAGGCTCGCATAGAGACATTTCGGGAACACCTCTAACAGAGGGACAAATAGTCAATTTTGAAAGAACTTATTGTCAACCTCTTTCGGATATGAATCTATCTGATTCAGAAGGGAAGAACTTGCATCAGTATCTCAATTTCAATTCAAACATGG
>CANUEP010019519.1:0-13171 GCA_947857235.1 Jatropha podagrica | reverse complement strand
TTGGAGAATTGGATAAAATAAATTAATTGATGATTTGGGTAATTAAAGAGTAATTTTAGAATTTTAATTGATTTTGAAGATTAGTAAATTAATTAGTTAGCGTTAAGATTTTAAAATTATGAAAATTCCTTTATTAAGGATTAATGGGTATATTTGAAGGAATTTTAGTAAATGGAATATATTAGAGAGTAGAATTAATTAATTAGTTAATTAAATGAATTATTATCAAAATGTGAAATTTTATTTCTAGGATTAAATATATCATATTAGAATATTGTTAATGGTGATAAATGAATTATTACAAAGGTTAATAGTTTTAGCACATGGTTAAATGGTTATTATTAAAGGTTATATAGTAAATTAATAGAAATTTAGTCAGAAGAATAAAGTAAACAGTTAAGTTTATTAAAATAATATTTTAATTAAGGGAGTCAGTATCTAATTATATTTTTTTATTATACGTGTTTCTTTGATCGACCGAGTTCTTCTACTGTTCCTCCAAATCAGAACCCAGAACAGACCTGAATAGTATTCTGCGGTCACTATGAGTAATAATAAATTATGCACACCATCCTGCATACATGCATTTCATATGCATACCATATATTCCTTATATTATCACGAATCATTTCTTACTTCTATTGCTATATTGATATTCTTCATTTCTAAAATATAATATCCCAGTTCTATAATTTTAATCTTTGATATATAATACCTCAATTCTATAATCTTAGTTTTTGATATATAATATTTCGATTCTATAAATTTTTATAATTTCCGCCCTTGATTACATTCATATATTTCATTTATTGTATTGAATATATTTGTGAATAATTGTGATGTGAAATAATGTACTTGTGTATCTGGGTGAAAATTGAGACGACGTATGTCACTATGGATCAGTGGGCCAAGTATGGGGGATCGGCTCCCTATTATATATATTATTATTATGGAATTGGCTTGGGGCCAATAGGTGAATTTGTGACTTCACTGACTAATTTTCACATGTTGTGAATATTTGAATGTGAATTGTTTGAAGATGCTGATGTATGACATGTGCTTGTGAAGTATGCCAATTATATTGTGAAAGCATACTGCTTGAATGTGTGGGTTTGCATTATTTATTATTATTCACTGAGTTTAGTGAAACTCACCTCCTTCCCATAAACATTTTCCAGGAAATAAAAGTACCTTTGGTTTGTGAGACTCTGCTTCTTTCTTCGTTGAGATTCGAACATGTTAGTATAAACTACTGTTAATATTTGTGATTTCTCACACTTTTTATTTAACTCCGCAGTTAGGGTGTTTAAATATTATCTGGTTATGTAAAAGGAAATATTCATGTGATTATAAATAAGTTGTGGAGTATTTTCTTGTGAATATTTGGAGACTATATGATAGGAATAGTTTGATCATATTATTACAAATAAATATTGTATGAGAAAATATTTGTATTAAATAGATATGAGCCCAAGATGTAAACAGTCCTTGATGTTAAGGCTGGGTAAGAATTGTTAACTCTGATTATCATATGAATAATGTCATAATATAGGCTTACTATTCCGTCAGTCAAATGATAATGGAATGAGTTTTAATAGTTTAGGCTTACTATGGGCCTCGGGGACTTTAAGCTTACCTAGATCGTAGTGCCGGTCCGATCCACGGTTTTGGTTCGTGACAATAATGAATGAGAATAATCATTGGAGATATGCATGAGTCAGATTGATAATTGAATTATATGAGCATGTGTACTTACTAACACACAGTTTTCTATTTTCTATTTTTTATTTTTTAAAAACATAAGTTTTTCAGAAAATGACAACTGAAAAATAAAAAATAAAAAATACTTTGCTTGATAATAATAAAAAAATTATATTTTTATTTATTTACATAATCTATATAAATTCAGGAGTAACTGTAGAATAAATACAAATATTATATTCAGAAATATTATATTCTGCCCTTAACATACAGTTATAATCAATAATCATAATCGATTCTATTATTATTATTATTATTATTATCATCATTATCATCATCATCCTCTTATTATTATTATTATTATTATTATTATTATTATTATTATTATTATCATCTTATTCTTATTCTTATTCTTATTTTATTCTTATTCTTATTATTCTTATTCTTATTTTATTCTTATCTTATTCTTATTTTATTCTTATTCTTATTATTCCTATTCTTATTATTCTTATTATTTTATTATTATTCTTATTATTATTCTTATTCTTATTATTATTATTATTATTATTATTATTATTATTATTATTATTATTACTACTTTTATTAGTCAACAACTTTGTCGTGAAGTTGATTTAGGTTCATTTGATATTTGGTTCTATTCTTAAATTTCTATTTGATTTATGTAAATCGATTCGATTTGAATGATTTGATTAAAGAGAAAATATTTACGTAATTTTTAAAATTAAATATAATTTGATCGATTTCGAAAATAAAATTTTGAATCATTTTATACGGTTAAAGGATAATTTTATACATATAACTTTCTTATGTTTGAATAATAAATAAAAATTAATAAGAAATATTGAAAATAAGATGAAATTTAATAAGGATATAATAAATAATTTAAGATTGAAAAATGTACTATATTTTTTAACAAATAAAAAAAAAAAATAAACTATTGAGTAAACACCTTTAGGTCAATTACTATTATTTTAATAATTACTCACATTATTGAAAAAATTAATCTTATTGAAAAATTACTCAAACAATTATATTATTTGTTTACATTTTATTGTATTCAATTTTTACGTGTATGTGTTTTAAAATAAAAAAAATTTAAAAATCAATTTAGCCGACATAAATAAAGTAAAATTGTTAGAGATAAAAAGCTGCCAATGTCTTTCCATTCATCCATTGGACTCCTATTTTTTATTTTTGAGATAATCAAACGTTGTAGATTTTCCAGAACACAAGACCAGTAAGAAGATAAACAGACTAACCATTACAAAATTCTTTTTATATAGCAATTATGGACTTATGGGAAACGTGCATCCATGACCCAACTCTTCCACTTCCTCTGGAGTGACTACTTTTTTATTTACCACAATCTATTTCATGTCTCAGTGGAAACAAAGGAAAGCTTGCACTGCCTGTAGACTGAAACAGACTGGAAAAGAAAACAATTAATGGCAAGTCAATGTTCAAGGGCAAAAGGGAGTAATTGCATGAAGAAAATCTTGGTTGATGAAGTTTTTTCTTGGTCACCTGATGATATTTTCAATGAAGAGCTTCTCAAAGAAGAGGTGATCAGTGCTTCTTGCTTATAAATGACTAGCATAAGTCATTATCAGTTCCATTCTTGATTTTTTTTTTTTTTGCTTGGCTTAATTGATAATTCTATATAATTTTGTGTTTTTTTCTATAGGTGAAGAAAATACCTGAGTCATTTCAGGATTTGGAGGAATATTTAATGTCATTTTTATATCCATTGTTAGAGGAAACAAGAGCAGAACTGTGTTTTAGTTTTGAAAACATATCAAGAGCTCCTTATGCTGAAGTGGGATCAATTAGTTCCAAACAAAATGGAGAACTGTTATATGAAATTAAGATTGATTACTGGAAAAACAGGTTTGGGGGTGTAAATGGAGAAGATCAGCCTTACAGAATATTGCCTGGAGATATTTTTGTTTTTACAGATGCTAAACCTGAAACTATTTCTGATTGGCAAGGAAGGGAATGGGTATGTTTGGGTAAACTTATAAAATATGATAATGGGGATGATGATAATGGAACTACTTTCCAAGTCAAGGCTTCTAAAGAAATTGAAGTTAAGTTTTTGTCAAGAAGGCCTTTGTTTCTTGTTTTCTTGACGAATATAAGGAAAACTGAAAGAAATTGGGATTCATTGCAAATGGATGGAAATTTGAAAGTTTTTGAGCAAATCTTGTGCTCTGGTACTCAGGTAAGAAGAAACTCGTGTTCTACACCAGGAAATTGCTCAGGAGTTCAAAGGTTCAATAGAGCCTTGTTATCTGAGCTAAATGAGTTGCAAAGGGAAGTGGTTGATGTCGTTCTTCACAAAGTTCAATGCAATCGCAGATCTTCATTGGAACTTATATGGGGTCTTCCAGGAACTGGCAAAACCAGAACTTTAAGTATTTTGCTTTACATTCTCTTGAAAATGGAATATAGGACCCTTATCTGTGCACCAACTGAGGTGGCTATTGCAGAATTGGCATCTCGTGTTTTGAAGCTGTTGAAAGAGTCTAATGCATTGAGTTCAGTCAGTGGGATTTTCTATTTTGGGGATAATAATGTGTCAAGTGATAATGCAGACATTCAAGAGATTTGTTTGGATCAAGTTGGAAGTGAAGATAATTTTTTACAAATAAGAAGTGCTTCCTTAATATTTTGCACTGCGTCAAGTTCATACAAGCTATGTTCAGTGCTAACAGAGGCACCAAGATTATTAATAATTGATGAGGCAGCACAATTGAAAGAGTGCGAGTTATTGATACCATTACAGCTTCCTGGTGTTAGACACACTGTGCTTTTTGGTGATCATTGTCAGCTAATGGCAAAAGTTACTAGTAATGTAAGTTGGCTTTTGTTCTTGCCTTCTACTATTTTTTTTCCCTGTTCTAATTTTTTTTTTCCATTTCTTTTAATAGGTGTCTGGTAGAGCTGCATTTGGAAGAAGTTTGTTTGAAAGGTTGATTTCAATTGGTCATCCAAAGCATATTCTGAATATGCAGTACAGAATGCATCCATTTATCAGTTATCTTCCAAATTCGGAATTCTATTGCAACCAAATTCTGAATGCTCCCAGTAAATGTTATGCAAAGTGCTTTCTTTCAGGTCCAATGTTTGGTCCTTACTCTTTTATAAACGTTACTTGTGGAATTGAAGAAGTGGATAGCTTGAGATATGACCTTAAAAATATGGTTGAAGTAGCAATAGTGATAAAAATGGTGCGCAAATTGTTTAAAGGTGCGAACTTTTTGTCTCGTATTCTTTGCAAATGAAGAAATGAGTGGTTTTACTTATCTTTGTTCTTTTCTTTTTTCTAATTATTTGCCTTTAAAGCATGGAGCGGATCGAACCAGAAGCTTAGTGTCGGAATTGCTTCTCCCTACACTGCCCAAGTTGTTGCAATTAAGGACAAAGTGGGGCGGAAGTATGACAGCCTTGATGGATTTTCGCTGAAAGTTAATACAATCGATGGATTCCAAGGTGGAGAAGAAGATGTAATGATATTATCTACTGTGAGATCTAATACTGATGAATCAGTTGGGTCAGTTTTCAACCGGCAGAGAACTAATTTAGCTCTGACAAGGGCTAGGTATGGTTTCCTTTTGTTTTAACATAATCTGAACTTTCTATACATGAAGTATGCAATATGATGACTTTTTAACTAATGATATTGCAGAAGCTGCTTTTGGATTGTGGGAGATGGAAAAGCACTTTCTAATATTAATTCAGTTTGGAAATTGATAGTCCAAGATGCTAAGAGACGTCTGTGTTTTTACAATGCTGAGGAAGATGAGGAATTGGCCAATGTTGTGTTAGAGGTGAAGAAAGAGCTTGATCAGTTTTATGATATCCTAAATTCTGATAGTATGCTTTTCAAAAATGCAAGATGGAAGGTACCCATTTTCTCTCAACGTTAATTTTATTTTGATATGCTAACCATTTTCTCTCAACATTGATTTTATTCTGCCTTCATTGTTATCAGGTTATATTCAGTGATATCTTCAAACAATCATTTCAAAAGTTGAAGCCTTTAGAAACAAAAAAGCTCGTTATCAATTTGTTACTGAGGCTTTCTTGTGGCTGGCGGCCCAAGAGGAGGAATACAAATATAGATTTTGATAACTCTTTTCAGATGTTGAAACTTTTTAAGGTCAAACATCTGCGCATTATATGCACAATTGACATTAAGAAGGACTTAGAATACATCCAGGTCTTGAAGATATGGGATATTTTGCCCTTAGAGGACATTCCTAAGTTGGCTAAACGTCTCAATTCTGTTTTTGAATCTTATACTGATGGTTTTATTAATCGTTGCAAGTTCAAGTTTTTGGAGGGGTATGCACATTCTGCATTCTAGTAGAGACTAAATCTCAGTACCACTCGTAGCCCACCTGATTAATAATTCATTTCCTTTTTTTTTTTTTTTTTCCTTCTGAGTTCAGGGATTTAGAAGTTCCAATGAGTTGGTCCTCTGATGTTGCCCGTTACAAGGACACAGTTCAAGGAGGAAATGATTCAAGAACTAGTCATTCTGATGAAACAGGCTGTGTCGAGATTTGCAAAGCAAGTGATAGTCTGTTACTTATGAAGTTCTATGCTTTATCTAGCAGTGTTGTGAGCCACTTGCTTACTGGATGTGATGGAAATGAAATGGATATTCCATTTGAATTAACAGATGAAGAAATGGAAGTCATCCATTTCCGTAAAAGCTCCTTTATCCTGGGCAGATCAGGAACCGGAAAAACTACTGTTTTGATTATGAAGATATTTCAAAAGGAGCAGCTTTACCATTTAGCTTCTCAAGGATATCATGAAGTTGAAAGCAGTTCTACCAATAATGTTAGCTTTGGAAGTGAAGTAGAGAAAAAAGAAACTTTTCTGAGACAAATCTTTGTAACGGTCAATGTTCGACTTTGCTATGCTGTTAGTGAGTACATTTCTCGCTTAAAAAGGTATAATATTTCATAAGTGAAGATATATTTCCAAGTACTTTATTTATGTCCATATATGTTTTACAGTTTGCAATTATATTGTTACAGATCAACTTGTGGTTGGAAGACCTCAGAGGGAGGCTCTCAGTCTGAGTTGGAAGATATAGATGACATGTCACTATTTTCAGAAATTCCTGATTCTTTTGCTGACCTTTCGCCATGCTCATATCCGCTGGTTCTAACATTTAACAAATTCCTGATGATGTTGAATGGAACAGTAGGCAGGTCTTTTTTTGAAAGATTTCCTGAACTTAGGATATTTTATAAGGAGAAGAGAAAAAATTCTAGATCCATGGCCCTAAAGACGTTTATCAAAACAAAGGAGGTTCGTTATGACAAGTTCTGCTCATCTTACTGGCAACATTTCAGTCAACAGCTAACCAAGAAACTTGATCCATCAACAGTTTTTGCTGAAATCATTTCTCACATAAAAGGAGGTCTATGGGCCGGGGATCATGATGATAAACTTAGTAGGGAAGATTATATTTCATATTCTCAGCGTAGGTTGTCTCACTTAACCGAACAAGAAAGAAGCAGAATCTATGATATTTTTGTTGAATATGAAAAGAAAAAGAAAACATATGGTGAGTTTGACTTGTCTGATTTGGTACTTGACTTGCACCAACGGCTTAGAAATGAAATATTTGATGGTGAGAAAATGGATTTTGTGTATATAGATGAAGTGCAGGATTTGACAATCAGACAAATTTCACTTTTCAAATATATATGCAGAAATTTTGAGGAAGGGTTTGTTTTCTCAGGTGATACAGCCCAAACTATTGCACGAGGGGTTGATTTTAGGTTCCAGGATATAAAAGCCTTGTTCTATAAAGAGTTCGGAGCCTGTGAAAGAACAAGAAAGGGAAAAATTACTGACTTGTTTCATTTGAGGCAGAATTTCCGAACTCATGTTGGTGTTCTGAGGTTAGCTAATAGTGTTCTTGACCTTGTTTTCCATTTCTTTCCTTCATCTATTGATAAATTGGACCCTGAAACAAGTCTTATAAGTGGTGAAAAACCGGTATGGGTTCAGATGAAAAATGGAGAAAATGCATTAGAATCATTCTTCAAAGGCAGCAAAAACACTGACAGGGGACTTGTGTGGTTTGGAGCTGAACAGGTCATTTTAGTGAGAGATGAAACTGCAAGGAATGAAGTTCTCAGCCATGTGGGTAAGCAAGCACTTGTGTTGACAGTAATAGAGTGCAAAGGCTTAGAGTTTCAGGTAAGATTGATTATTTCTGTTGACATATAATAATCTCTACTTTGCTTTATATAGTTCTGTATCTTATTACTCCACTTTTTTAACTCTTGTGATCATTTAATGCTTTATTTAGGATGTGTTGCTCTACAACTTTTTTGGCTCTTCTCTTTTGAAGGATCAATGGGAAGTTATATATGGATATATGGAAAAGCAAAATTTGCTTAAGTTCACTGCAGAAAAGCCCTTTCCAATTTTCAATGAGGGTAAACATATGGCCTTGTGCTCAGAGCTGAAGCAATTATATGTTGCCATTACTCGGACAAGGCAAAGGTTGTGGATTTTTGAGAATGAATGTTGCTCTATGTTTAACTACTGGGAGAAACTATGCGTTGTTCAAGTTCGGAAATTGGATGACAATCTTCTACAGGAGATTCAAGTTGCAAGCAGTCCAAAAGAGTGGAAAGCTAGTGGTATGAAGGTTAGTTAATTTTTTTCTGCGAGCAGCTGTAATTTTTTTTGTATTGTTCAAACAGCCAGGCTCCATAAACTGCGACTTATTCTTTGGTTATTTTACAGTTCTTTTATCAGCAAAACTATGACAAGGCAAGATTTTGCTTTGAAAGGGCAGGAGAAAAATACTGGGAAAAGTTGGCAATGGCTGCAGGCCTTGTATATACTGCTGATCATATAAGGAGTTTAGATCCCAGAACAGCAAGCAAGCATCTTACTGAGGCTGCTCATATTTATGAGTTTATTGGCAAGAATGAATCTGCTGCCCAATGTTATTTCGAATCACATGAATATGAAAAAGCAGGTAGACATGTATACATGATACATACACATATTTTGCTTGAAAATTGATGTTTTTATATGTACACACACATGTATATATTTAACTTCAATTCAAACATCAGAATTCCATTCTTTTTCCGAGTTATATATGTATATGTGATGTAAATCTTTGCAGGTATAATTTACTTGGGAAAGTGTGGGGAGTCTAAGCTTGAAGAAGCCGGTGAATGTTTTTATCTGGCAGGATTTTATGAAAAAGCGGCTAAAATTTATGCTAAGTGCAGATCGTTCTCTAAATGCTTATCAGCGTGTGCTGATGGGAAATTGTTTCGAATGGGGTATCAGTATATCCAAGTCTGGAAAGAGAACAATTTCCAACTTCCTAAGAGTGAGGAGGTTCAGACGTTCTTGGAGAGAGGGGCACTCTATTTTCATAAGCTTAGGGATTCTGAATCCATGACGATACTTGTGAAATCTTTTGAATCTAAGAATCAAATGCGTACTTTCTTGAAGAAAATAGATCGCCTTGATGAACTTATATCCTTAGAACAAGAGTGGGGCAACCTTTTGGAAGCTGCAAATAGTGCAGAAATGAAAGGTGACGTTCTTCTTCAAGTTGATCTGCTAGAGATGGCTGGTGAACTTAAAGGTGCATCCAACGTCATCCTTTTCTATGTGCTTTACAGCTCTCTTTGGATGCGAGGAAGCAAAGGTTGGCCTTTGAAGCATTTTGTGGAAAAAGACGAGCTTTTGAAGAAAGCTAAAAGTTTTGCAAAGAATGCTTCACCTGATTTCTACGATTTTGTTTGTATTGAAGCAAACATTTTGTCAGATGAAAAAGAAAACTTACTTAAGCTGAACAAATGTTGGAATGATTCTTGGAGACATGGAAGTGTTAGAAGTAAAATTTTATGTGCTCGAAAAATTCTTGATGCTTACCTATATCCAGGCACATTAGAGAATAAGAGGGAGACTTTGTTTGTTGATCTAATAAAGTACACAGAAAACAGAATATCCTGGAGTTATATTTCTGTTGTAACTCTAGTTAAACGCTGGAGTTTTTGGAAAGATGAAATTGAGAAGATTTTGTCATATGTACAGGATGATAGCAGTGGAGATTCTTATGGGGAATTCTTGATGAGCTACTTTGGCGTCATTAAGCAGTCGAAGAATGAGAAAACAATATATCTTTTGCTTTGTCCTGATGCAGCATGGATTAAGGATGTTAATCTCCATTGTATTGACAGAAATGAGAAATCTTGGATTGAGGCCAGCCAGCTGGTTTATGCCGCTAAAAGTTACTGGCTTTCTGACATACTTACTGTCGGTATGAAGGTGCTTGAAGTTCTTGAAGAACTTTATGTATTTTCAGTTAATAAAGCCTTGTCTATATATTGCAAATGCATGCTTCTAACTCAAATCTTCGAGGTTTCGAAGCCTTTGGTTGAGGCAACTTTATTGAGCAACAAGGTGCAAAGATTTCTTAGAATTCCTATGGAGAACTTCTTTGGTCTTATCTATCCACTGGATTGGCGAATGGCGTTGACAAAAGATATGATTTATCTAAGAGAAACAGGTGCTTCCAGGACTTTATTGCAGGAAGTTTTCCATAGGATCATTAGCTCAAAACCTGTAACAAGTGCACAAATTGGAGAGCTAACGATGATTCTTCTTTCCGGAAAATTTTCACCTCATCTATATGTCCAGATTGAAGCAAGCTGTGGTAATAGAATATCATGGCAAGTGTTCATCAAGAATTTCAGAAGAACAATGAATCCTCATGATCCCCTTCAAGATACAGAAGAGGTTTATCTGGTTCGAAATTTCCATAAAGCTCTAGAAGATACTGATTACACCAATTTCTCACCGAATTGCTATTTGTATCTTCTTGATCGCCTCATTTTCATGGTATCTTATTTGAAAGGTTACTTCTTTACAGCAAAGAGTTCATTGGTTGAATGGCTTTTGTGCAAGGGTTGGAATGTTTTCCCAAATTTGAATTTTGTTTCTGATGTTGAAGTGCAATCATTGCTTGAAGTGATCGTTAAGTTCGTGGCTCGCTCAGTTCACAATATCCTTGACGTAGAGTTTTTTTCAAAATGGATGAAAAAGTACAATCTGCAGAGGAACTCCTACCCCTTGGTGGTGCTGAGATTATTTGTCGTTCTTTGTCAATTATGCACCAACTTTGAAGAGCATTTTAGTTTGCTTTTCAATGTTCTTGATAAGAAACAGTTTACTCCGTTCTTACCATGGGACTTTTACCAGTCACTGCGAAAGTTAAAGGAACATGACAGAAGAGAGAGAAAAATTGGAGCCGTTGCAGAAGCATTAAAAAGCATTGGAAACCCCCTTGTGACAGTCAATCTAGGAATACATTGTGCAGAATATTATTTTCCGGATACGATTTTTCTATACTTAAATGTTCAGCAAGACAAAAAAAACATTCTGGATACATTGTTTGCCTAATAGGACACACAGAAAACAGACTTCCTGAATGATGTTTCAAAATTGAAGGTAATGCTATAAAAGTGCAACTTTCATTTATTACTATACTTCCTTTCCTTCCTTTTACCAGGAACTTATATAAGAATATATTTTCCAGGATTTTACTCACTTTCTTGGGGATAAACTGACTTGTTACTTCTCTTTTCCTTTTCTTTTTTGTTCAGTTTATATGAAGTTGAAGACATTAGAATAGCTCAGAACTTTCTGAAGAAGTTGCAGATTGGAAGAGAAAGGATGTACCGACGTAGTCTTCTGTGGAACATGTATTAATGTGTGATTTGCCATTTATATATATATATATATATATGTATATATTTTGCTAACATACTTATGAAATGTGTAGCAATTTTTATGTGTGAATAGCGCACAAGTATCTCGTAATTTGATATTTTCGTCTGATCTATCAAAATATATGTTAAAATGAGATTTGAATCGGAAGGTCCATATTTAAATGAATTAAAAACAAATAAAAAGAAAGTCAACATTACGGTTGGGATCGACGTGAGGAAGATTTTCATTTAGGATTATTTATTAATATATTATTGTGGCTATACGCACTTATTAGTAATTTAATTAATTGTCGTTTGGTAGGTCCCTTATTGATGAAATTGAGACTTCAATTCAACGGTGTCTGTCAGCTGGAAGGGATAAAACTCATCTATGATTGATATATAGTTTTATCTATTCGCAGCAATGGAGCTAATAATCAAATTTAATAGAACTTGAATAAAATATCTCATTGATAAAGGGCACTTACGGAATTAATAATTATAAATTTTATATAGTGTAAATTCTTCCGAACTAATCTCTTCACCTCATGGAGATTAATTAAATTTGTAGATCATTAAATAAATATGGATTAAAAAAATTTTAAAAATTAAATGTCAAATAAAAAAAATTATTTTTGGACAAAAATTAAAAAAAATAATAAAATAATGTTGAAATTAGAGAACGGTGCTACGGTAGCCACCACAGCCACTCTTCTCTGCTCCCTTCATCTCTGTCTAGGCATCAAATTAATCTATAAAAAAGTTTTTGAAAAAAAATAATACTATTATCTTTATTTTTTTTTTAACTTTATTTCTCTTAAAAAAAAAGAACCATTTTATTAAGATTTCTGAAAGCACTGTGGTTTTATTATTTTCTTTAGCTATTATAAATTTAAAATTATATCCAAATAAAGATAGAGTTTACAATACTTTCATCTATTCAATTTAGCATTAGAATTTTAAATTAAATTATTACATTAGGAATCTATCTCAATCCTTTAACTATAAAAATCTAATTGAATATAATCTTTTATATATTGAAAAATTATTAACATTTTTATATATTTATTTTAAAAAATACTCGTTCTCACAACCAAAAATATAGAATTTCAATTATTTGTATAAAATTTTTATAAAAATTTGAGAATAAAATATTAAATGTCAAACTACGAACCTATATAAAGGTTCAAGCATTTTTTTCCTAAGAAATTGACATGTGATGTTTCTTAAATACATGCTTTTTTCTTACTCTTATTATATAAGATTTTTTGTGATGACACATATGATTATAATACCACATAGGACTCTTAAATTTTGATAATACCATATAGAATTTAATTATTAGTTATGATGCTATATAAATATTGATATTAATTATAATTCAATTATCATAATTAATACATATTAGTAAATAATTATAATTATTATAATATTGTAACTTATCTTTCTCAATTAAAATTATATAATATTGATCTTAATTGTAATTCAGTTATTGTCACGACCCAAAACCGTGGGCCAGACCGGCACTAGGGCCTAGGTAAGCTTAAGGCCCCCGAGGCCCGTAGTAAGCCTAAACTATCCAAAATCCATTCTTACTACCATTCAACTGATAAAATAGTAAGTCCATATAATGACATTATTCATTTTATAATCAGTGTTAACAGTTCTGACTC
>CANUEP010019487.1:0-29925 GCA_947857235.1 Jatropha podagrica | reverse complement strand
TGAGATCGCCTCGCGGGCGGTGCCAAAATGGGGACAGAGGCTGCTGGTCGTGCGGAGGTGACTGGATCGACTTCTGGCAGCGGCTAGCGTCGCTGGTGGAGTCTATGGCGGCGCGACGCGGTGATGGAGAATCTGCTGGTGGCGCGATGCAAGGAGAGACGTGGTTGTGGCTGGGTCGCGCGGTGGAGGGACTGCTACTATTGGAGCGGCTGCGGGACACGCAGGAGAAGGAGGAGGAGGAGCTGCTGTCTATGGCGCTGCAACAGGTGGCTGCTGTGGTGGCTGCTGCTACTGTAGCAGCTGGTCTGGCGTGGTGACTGGTAGTGGCTGGAGGCAGTGGAGGAGGAAGAGAGAGAGGCAGTGGTGCTTGGCTATGTAGGGAGAAGGCAGAGAAGGTATCGCGCAGTCAGGAAGAAGGAGACGACACTCCTTAAAAAAAAATTATTATATAAAAAACAAAAATAGTAAAGTTTTTAATAATTAAATAAAACAAACCGTCCAAGGTAAGTTGCCGGGAAGAAAAAAAATAGTGACGCACAGTATTTTTCGAAAATATCCGATTCGGGTCTAATTCGGTAAAATAATTGGTCCGATCTTTTAATCGGAAAATTTAGAGCGAACCAAAAATGATTTTTCTATCCCAATAAATATTACGTGGCGTAATATTATTGGCTAAAAAATTTAACGATTAAATTTAAATGGAAATAGTTTTGAAATAAAAATTTCGGGGTATTTCAGTTTTCTGTAATTTAAAAATATATGGCATGTATAATTATTATAAGGAGAATGTATTATTTGAGTTATTTAAATTAAGAATGTTGATGTACATTTAATTAGGCTTATGATTATGGAGATTAACATGGATTTATTTAATGTTTGGATGTAGAATATTTTCTAAGTTAGAAATGCAAGTTTAGAACATTAAGACTTGATTATATAATTTAATGTTTTCAATTGATAATGATTATGATGGCTTTGAGAAATTGCATGATTGTGAAATATAGAAGTGCTATCAGTATTGTGTTGATATTTGGAGTTAGATGGGGACTCAGAGTTTAAATTGGAAGTTCTTTGTATTCACTTGTTCTAGTGAGCTCAGTTTTTAGGGCAAACTCTTATAGTTTTTCTATAGGATTTTTTCCAAAATATTTTCAAAAAAAAAAAAAAAAGCTAAATTTGTGAATAATTAGTCACTTCTAATTCTTATATTATTTATATGTTAATTAGGATGGTGTCTCCAACATCGAATGTGTCATCCACCATCTAATCTTATAGGACTGGCAATAGGTGTTACAATACTTATACGCTTATATCCTAGTTTAGTACTCAAAGTGGACGAGAATAGCTATACCGTATTCCATATAACTATTTTGCACCGACATGAGAAGATCTTCAAACTCATATGTGAAATCTATTAAATGAAGAACCTGATAAACTTATATACAGATAACAAAGGGAATACCATGTTGCATTTGGCTAGAATGTCACCTTCTCCAACTCAATTAAATGTTGTAGTAGGTTTGGCTCTTCAACTCTAGAGCCAACTTTTGTGGTTTGAGGTATTATATACTTGTCACATTTGAAATTTCTCGTCTCTTAAGAAAACTATCAAATTTTGTCTAAGTTACAATAAATTATTGAGTAAATTGAATATATTACCATTAATTTAATACATTCAAGCATAAAATTTTTTAGGAATTGAAGCAATAATTGTATAGGAAAAAACTATAAATGTGATAAGTATTTTAGAATGTAGTACTTTTTTAAATGTGACAACTATTTAGAAAGGAAGTAATTATGTTTTATTTATTGAGTGGATTTTCCAAGAATATATATATATATTATAGGAAGTAAAGAATGTTGTTAGTCCACAATAAATAGAAGCCATAAATAGTCCACAACAAATAGATGGCAAAGATGATGTGAAGAAGACCGCAGGAGAATTATTTATAATGGAACACAAGACTTAATTCAAAAAGGAGAGGAATGAATGCAAAATATAGCTAATTCATGCACGATTTTTGCCACTCTCAGTGCAACTATGGCTTTCGTAGTAGCCTTTACTATACTTGGAGGCAATGGACAGGACACTGGCATTCCTATTTTTCTCCATGAGGTTATATTCAAATTTTTCACCATCTCAGATGCAATATCCTTGATATTCTCAGCCTCTTTTGTTTTAGCCTTCTTATCCATTCTTCTCGATACTCCCTTGATGATTTTAAAATGGGATGCCTATAAAGTTGATTATAGTACATTTTACCCTTTTCATAGCAATAGTAGAAACGATGGCAACCTTTATTTTTGCATTTTTCCTTCTGCTTAAACATGGATTGCGTCGATTGGTCATTTTTATAAGAAATGACAAGAAAAAGAATAAAATATTTAAGATAAATTATAGAAAATTGCTACTCTTGCAATGTATAAAGTTCATTGATTTGATGTGTTTAAATATAAAATATTTAATCTGATTGCAGAATGAAATAAATCTACTCTTAACAACTTCTCTAAGTTGTCTCATTTGCTACCAACAACTTATTTAAGCTACTAATATCCCTTAAGTCAAAGAACAACTTAGAAATTGAAAAGAATAAAAAATGGATAAGAAATAGATCAAAGAAAAAACATAATCAAAAGAAGAAAACATTATTACAGCTCCTCCACAAAATCAGCTAATAAATGTCTCAATGCATCACCTCTTCTCCTTGAGACTTTTCTTTGACATAGTAAGCTTCATAATTCTTCAAACCTGCTCTTGGGAAGTACTTTGGTCAGTATATCAGCAATTTACATTTCAAACTTACAATGCAACAACTAAATTTCTTGATTCTTCTCTACTTCTCTAATATAATGAAATTTCACTTAAGTGTGTTTTGTCCTGTGATGTTGAACATGATTATTTGTAACAACGATAGCAGATTTATCATCACATATAATAAAAGTAGGCTCAACTTGTTCCTCCCTTAAATCAGCCATCAGTTTCCTAAGCCAAATGGCTTGATTTGCTGATTGAGCAACAAATTCTTGCTTTTTGGAGTTGCATGAGAATAAATCGAAACCAAATGAGAAGACATATCTTGAAGTACTCTTGCAATCCTCCATACTTCTAGACTAATCACTATCAACATATCCCTGTAATTTTCCATCTTTTACCTTTCTAAACAAAATATCAAAGTCAATTGTACCTTTAATATATCTTAACACTCTTCTAGCAGCATTAAGGTCAGCTTGATTTGGTGAATACATAAACCCAGACAAAAGACTAGCTAAAAACATAAGATGAGGTCATGTAGCCATTAAATACAGTAGGCAGCCAATCAAACTTCTGTAAACATTAGAGTCCACCTTGTCTTCTCCATCATCTAAAGTTAATTTTCATTCGGGACAAGTAGTGTTGAAATTGATTTACCTTGCTCCAACTAAAATTTCTTAAGGAAATCCCAGACATATTTTCTTTGAGTGAGAAAAATGCCTTGTTCCATCTGATCGACCTCCATTCCCAAAAAATAACTCATCAACCCAAATCTAACATCTCAAACTCTTATTGCATTTCTTTCTTGAAATTATTCAACAATTGAAACACACTTCCTGTTACTAACATGTCATCTACATACAAGGAAAAAATAACTTTTCACTATGTTTTAAATTTTTAACATATAAAGTAGCTTCGTTATCACTCCTAGGAAATCTTTATTGGATTGAGTAAGAATCAATCCTTGCATACCACGCTCTAGGACCTACTTCAACCCATACAGGGGCCTCCTTTAGCCTGTACACTCTTCATAAGCTACAACTTCAAAGCCTTGAGGTTGGTGCACATAAATCTCCTCCTTAAGAATTCCATTTAAGAAGGTAGACTTGATGTCTAAATGAACACATTCCAACCATTTTTTATAGCAAAAGGAAGTAGCATTCTAATAGAGCCATGTCGTGCCATAGGTGCAAATGTTTCGCCATAGTCTATTCCAGCCATTTGTGTGTACCCCTTAACTACCAATCTAGCCTTATGTTTGAAAATACAACCATCCAGATTTAACTTAGTTCTATAAACCCATTTGACAGCGATTGCATTTGTAACATCCTCCGCCCAGTCTTGGAGGATTAGACGACGAGCGCCATATTTGGTGCTAAAGGCACCATCTTAGCTAACTCAGATCATATTATAAATTTGAAGTGGCTATGATTAATCTTTAACAAGTAATTTTTTTACTTGAAAATGTTTTAGGAAATTCCTATAGAAAAATGGCAAGAGTTTCCCCTAAAAATAAACTTGCCAAAACAAATGAAAACAAAGCACTTCCAATAATAATCCTCTAAAATCCCATCAAAAACTAAATCAATACAAAGCCACAAACACTTTTATAAATCCTCATTCAATCATTTATTCTAATTCATCATAAATATCATGAAGGAATGACATTAAAATATATCACAAGTCTTAAGGTTCTTTCATACATTAGTGAAGAATTATTCCTACATTTATCCATTAAATAAATTACATACATAACTCCATAACATAAGCTTAATTAATTAAACATTAAACTCACATAAATACATAATTTACATTAATCAATTAATATATCCTCTTAAGTTATAATTATACATGCCATATACACTTAAGTTCATAAACTAAAATCTACTACTACCAAGAATATCCTTCAACTTTGAAGCTACACTCTAGATCATGAAAAAGCACCCACTGTCCTTAACCTGCACATAATAAAAATTAACGTGCTGAGTATATAACTTTAGTAGTGCTCATAAACATATAAAAGTCCATGTTGCATAAGCAACATACCTTAAAGTATAAATCATAGAAATTACAAAATCTTAAAATGATGATGATCAACTATATAAAATACCCTTTTAAAACATAAAGCTTTGCTTTCAAATAATCAAGGAAATCAAAATCATCATAAAAACAAATCTTAAACTTATGTAGAAATTATATTTTACTTTAACATAATTTGTGAAAAACACTTACTATTTAAAAAAATGTATAATTCCAAATCAATATTTGATAAAATCAACTCTTATACTCCTCACATTATTCTTATAGGGATACTTTTTAAAAACATAAGCAATAAGAAACCTTATCTTCATAAAGTGATAAAATAACAACCTTAAAAAAATACCTTTTTGTACACATATATCTTTACTTTAATTAAACATAAATAATATCTTAAAAATAAAATCTTATTTCTTTTACAATATTTACATATGGCTCATATACACTTAGGAGAAATATAAGTGGATTAAATTTCGTAACATATCAAATTTGGCCTTAGGTTGCTAACCATATCATAAAAGCTTCAAAAACCTACTTATACATATAAAGCTCGTTTGCTTAAAAATAAGGCATCCAAAGCCTAGTATATGATCATAGCTTAATAACATAATGACATCAAAGCCGAGCATGCTAATTTTACATAATTGAATCAAATCATACTACATTTCAACCAAAACATACGAGAGCCCAAAATAAACTCTTTCATCTTAATTCATAATATTTCTTATAAACCTTCCCATTATAAATCATTTCATAACTTAAATATTTTTTTACTTCAAAATTCACTTAACTTTCAACTTAGTAAAATTTTCACTTTTTCATACTTATGCATCAAAACTTATATTTCAAAAATATTTATTTAACTTAAACATATTTTTCTCAACTTCATTAAAACTTACAACTTGTAAAATTTACCATTTACATATGAAATTCAAAGTTTACATATTCAAAGTATATACTTAATTTAACATAAAAGGACTAAAACCAACATAAAAGAAATGAAAATCAAGTCTTACCACCCTAGGGTGGTTCAGCCTCTTCATGAGCACAAAGAAAGGGAGTTTCCTTCTTTCAAATAAGTATAATTACAAGTTGAAAATACTTATAAAAACCATTACAAATTTAATCCATAATCCTTTAATCTTAAAAGTCTTTTTTTTACATGAATTAAACCTTCTTTAAGTCTTATAAAGTTTATAAACATTAATATTACAAGTGGAGATTTAAACCACCATACAGTTACTTATTATACAACATTTTTGGAATCAAAATCAAGCAAAACATTTGTATATTTAATTGTTACCCAAAACACCATTTTCTCAAATTATCATAAACTTACAAATTAGGAAAAATTCACAACTTTTCATACTCATGCCATCAAAGTTTACTTTTTCAAATATATACTTACGTAACTTAACCTTCTTTAAGTTTAATAAAATTATTAAGCATTAAAATACAAGATAAAGGTTTAAACCATCATTTCAAAGCTTAAAGCACTTAAATAAAATATTAAAATATTACCATTCATCATTTAAACATTGAACTCATTTTTACACATTTAAGGTTTTCTTTAAGTCTTGAAAAATTCTTAAACATTAAAATACAAGGTAGGAATTTAAATCACCATTCAATTACTTATCAACTAACACTTAGGAGTCAAAATCAAGTATAGAAATTAAAGAAAACATAAGGCTCTTCACCCAAGTAGATTTGGCCAAGCTTAAGGTAGCAGGGAGGGTATGTTTTCCCTTCCAATTAAGCATATAATCATGCTTAAAAATCATTCAAAAACACTTAAAGACAATCAAAACCCATCAATTAAATCAAAGCATACAAAATTCCCAAAAATTACATTAAAACCTAAAAATGGTAAACTTAGAGAAATGGAAAGGAATTAAATTAATACTTGCACTAACCTTATTAACAAGCTTAAATAGGCCTAGAAAGCTCTAAACTTTAGCTTTCCTTCTACTCTTTGAGGAAGGTTCACTAAACTCCAATTTCATTGATTAAAATCACCAAATACCACCTTTCTAGCTTAATTCTCAAGTTTAATTACTTAATTATGATTTGATTTGGGTGGTTTAGTGTAGTTTGGTGAGTAGAGAAAATGAAAGGACGTAGAGGAGAAGAAGGAAGAAATGGCATTGAAAAACAAGAAAGAAGAAGAAAAAATGTTATTAAAAGATAAGTGTTGTTTATTTGGAAGTCAACAATTCAATATATTGCTAATTCATAAGCTTTTGACAAGTTGAAGGCTTAGATTTGGTCATGGTATTTACATCCTAAGATCCAAAATATTCACTAAATAATTCTCCACAAATTATTATTTAACTCCACATATTTATTCAATGAACTCCATACAATTAATTCCTTAATTTTCCTTAATATTAATTCAATAGAAAACACTATTCACTAATTACTTAAATTCTCTAAAAATATTTATAAAGTTTTTTATACCCACTTATATCATGCAAACATACTCCAAACATATTAAATAAAATAAAGGACATTAATAGTAATTTTTTCAAACCGAAATAATACAAAGTCCTAGATCGGTGGTACTATTCACAGACTGATAAACATGGAGAGGAATGCTCACTTTAATGGACAAAACGTACATCCATGTCCAGCTAGCCAAGTGTTTTCGATGACTTGCTCCGACTTTATATCCCATGCCCATTCAATTCCTTTGAGTGTGAATCTTTGAGAGTTCAATGATCCCTTGTTGATCCTTCCCCAATCCTTTTCGTTCTTCAAAATTCCTTTCTCATGATATTGCATATGGCGGCCCCCATATCAGAACTCAAAACAGCAATTTGGAAACTAGTCCAAGGGAGTAAAACCTACTTGTCTACATTTAGCATAACCACACTTCTCTCGTTGGTAGCAAGTATAGTGATAATTTTCATGTTGAATGGGAATTTTATCTTCTAATGCAAAGTAGATGGGACACCTCCCAATGAATGATACCACTGACTCCCCAATAATAAGGCGAATGTTGGTGGGATGTCAATCACTATAAATTCAGTTTCCTTTTCAATAGGGCACCTTTCACCACTGTTTTGAAAGTTTCCTCCACTTGTCTTCTTGAGTCATCATAAGCTCTAATGATGACATCAGAAGTTTCTAGATTTGACACATCTAACTTAAACTTAAAAAGGAGCTCTATGGACATACATTCAAAGTTGAACTGTCGTCAATCATCACATTTCCCGCAACTCTACCCCTCACCTCAGTCTTGATGAATAAAGCTTTTGTGTGATTTCTTCCTTCAAGGGGAAGCTCATCATCCAAAAAAGTTATCAATAGAGGATCATGTCGGGCCAATCCCATAAATTTCGATAAGGCCTCCTATATGCCTTTAATGAAATAAGCAAATCCCACATGCTCACACTTGCTTTGTTCTCTTCATTTGCTTAACCATTGTATTATCTTCAACTTCTCCCATTGACACACTTGAAGAACTTGCTTTCTCCTTTCCTTTTTCCTCGGTAGTCTTAACTGGATTGGGTTGATAAATTTGACCACTATGGGTCACATGGCTTATCACTTTCGCTTCCTTTTCATCCTTGCTACTCCAAACATTTAGAGTAAAAAACTCCGCTACCACCTCATCTTCACTATCTATCCAAATCAGCCCATTTCTCATTGTCGGCTCGTCATCACTATCCTAGATATCCAGTACCATGACCTCGATATGCTCTAGCAACTTTTTATCCTCAATTTCCTTTTCCTCTTCCCCTAGTTCATACAGTATCTACTCTGGAGTCTTCCTTGACTCAACCATATACAAATTCTTCGTTGGTGGCACGTTCTTGAAATTTGGAAGTGGGTTGGTCCACATGCTGGGCCTTGACTTCTCCGGGTCAGTGATCTTGCCTTCATCAATTAAATTATGAATTTCATACCTTAGCCATAGACACTTATATGTAGTATGGCCCTTACCTTATTGGAATTGACAGAATGCATTTTGATTGAAGCTTTTGGGTGGATTTGTTGGAGGGGGTTTCAACGCGAATGGCCTTAGCAAACTAGCTGCTTTTACCTTCTCAAAAACCCTAGAAAGAGGAGTGCCAAAATTAGAAAACCTTTATTTTGGGACATTGGTGGCCTGGAGATCTGGGACTACAGTTGTAGTGCTTTTGCTGGTATTTAGAGCCTTGCTAGACTAGTTAGATCCCTGAAATCCAGACCTATTGAAATTCCCAAGGTGACTTTCTTACTTTTTATATTCTCTTATCTTGTCTTCAATAGTCATTCCCACTTCATAGACTTGAGAAAATTCCATCAATGGCATGTAGTATAATTTTTCACGGAATGGAGGTAGAGTTCCTTTGATGAAGATCTTTATTTATTCTTTAATGTTAAGCCTATTTCTCATCTGAGTGACCTTAGCCCTGCATCTGTACATATAATTAGTGAAAGATTCATCTTGTTTCTATACAGTTGCCGCTAAATCTCTCAGATTGATGCCCATTTGAAGATTATAGGCTTATTCTTTGAGAAAGACATTAGTCAGCTCTCTCTAGTCTATTATGAATTTCTTGTCTAGATTATAATACCAGGTATGTGTGGATCCTATTAATGACATGGGGAACATTTTCAGAATCTCCCTTATGACAAGCCTGCCAGCTCCATGACGGACTTGTACTACAATAAGTGTACTTTTTGAATCACCATTCCCATCATACTTTGCTACCTTTGGCATTTTATAAGTAACCAAAGTTTCTTGTCTTATTCTCAATTCTTCATCATCCTCTTCAACTATGTCCACATGCTGGTCCATACCCTTGGACTTCATAAACATATGCAGCTTCTCTAGCTTCTTGTCCAACTTCTTTATTTTCTATGAAACCACTAGCTCAACATCGATTTTTTTCACTGGTATCTTTTTGAAAAATTCTCCATCATGCCATGTGTCTTCAACAAGTTCTTTTCTCATAGACTCTTCATTGGCCCCTTCTCCTTCTTCGAGCACTACTTTTCCTTTCCCCTTATCAACCTTCATGAATTTTTCAAGGCTAGATAGAATCATTTTCTCAAATAACTTCTCAACATCATCCAATAAAAAATTTCCTGTCATTTTATCAATAATATTAACTTGCAGATCTAGCTATATTGAAGAAGATTCAACTTTGGGAGTAGACTTCACAAGTACTGACCTAGACAAATTGAGTGGGGTTGAAAGTTCTTCAATTCTGACTAAACGATCTTCTGCCCTCAACCAACTACCCTCTTTTAATGACTTTTGCTTTTAGACACTATCTTGTCTGGAAAAAGTGAATATTAGAAATATGATATGATGCATGTACGAATGAATATGAATAAATAGAATGTCATACGAAAATATATCACATAATCACAGCATCATGAAATGCAACTAATGTCATAGTTTACTAAGGCTCGAATTAGATCGATCAAATCTTGAATTGGCAAAAATTCTTTGAAACTTGCTAAAGTAGGACAACTTTTGTTTATTACTAAATACTTAATGCATCTTAATCCCTTTCATTTATCCTCAAGATATGATTTGAGCAGGGTTTATATTTTCTATCTTCTCTCTCTCTCTCTCTCTCTCTCTTTTATAATATATTTACTATATACCTTGCATTTTTTTTATTTACATTTGTATTTGGCAAATGAATGCACAATTAAAACCCAAAAGTAGTTTTATTACAAAATTTAAATACATAGCCTAAAAAAGTCTGATAAATTCTTGCTTCTTCTAAAGAAAAAAAATCCTTTTCCACAAGGCGATTCGCATATTCACGCATCCGAGCGAAGCATTCCTCAATGCTATGGAAGAGGGTCACAGCTTCAATTTAAGTATTTTGAATTTCTTATAGAAACCAATGAATCTCTAACATTCAATCATGCTGCATTGGGTTTCAGCCCGATGGTGCCCCTAGTTCAGAATTTTTATCTTCAGGCCGATGACTCCTTTTACGCTCAATTTTCTTAGCTGGTCTTACTTTCAGCATTTTTCTATTATTTTTCGCCCTTCGAGGGTCTGATCACTTCAATCGAGCCATAATGTACTAAACCTAAATGAGTTGGTAAATTTATTGGATGATCCATGAACACAACACAATCATAGCAGTTAAATACAGTCTTCCACTCAGCGCGTTAATTTTTATCACGCGCAGGTTAGGAGCAGAGGGCACCTGTTGGGACCAGAAGAGGGCATCAGAGTAGATAAATCATTTTTGGGTATGGCATGAATATTAATGTAAAATACGGCATGTATAGACCTATAGTAACAATATTGGGTTTGTAAATATTGAGAATGTAAATAATGAGATTTGTGGATATATAAGTGTTATTTTTGAATGGTGAATGTATGATGATATATTTATTTCTTGAATGGATAAAAATATGATAAGAGGACTTGATCTTAAATTTTAGAAGTGTTGCGTGACCTTTGCAATGATTTGGAGTTGAGGTTTGGAGGTTGATATTGGAAGTGTGTAAATTTTCTATGTGTGTCAAGTTAAATTTTATGGGAAACTCTTGTGAAATTTTTATAGGAATTTCCTAAACTTTATCTTTTTTTTAAAATTTTAAATTACTTGCCTCCTTATGAAAATCTAACCACTTCTAATATATGATTTAGAGACAGTGAGTGACATAAGACGGTGCTTCGACACCAAATGTGGCATCCGCCGTCTGGTTCTCTGGGATTGGGTTGTGGGTGTTACACTTTTGACCTAGTCGGACTGCTTGTAAAGTACTGGACTGTGGTTTGTTTTGGCCTGCGGTGTTCCGTGACTATACTTATTTTGCAAAACCTATGAGTGTTGCTAGTGGACTGGTAATACAGGCAAGAGAGATCAAATGCCACTCACATCCATACTGATATGTGAAATCTTTTATGTGTGGGGTATCAATTTCATGGGACCATTTGCATCATCCTATGAATATTCATACATTCTGCTTGCTATAGATTATGTGTCAAAATGGGTGAAAGCTAGAGCCACTAGGACTGATGATGCTAAGACTGTGGTAAGTTTTATCAAAAGTAACATTTTTTGTAGGTTTGGAGTTCCTAAAGCTATTATCAGTGATCGAGGGACTCATTTCTATGATAAAATCATGACTCATCTTTTGAAGAAATATCGAGTCACACACCATATTTCCATAGCTTACCATCCTCAAATGAGTGGACAGGCTAAAGTCTCTAATGGAGAGGTGAAGTCTATTCTAGAGAAGATAGTTAATCCGACTAGGAAGGATTGGAGCATTAAACTAGATGACGCTCTTTGGGCCTATCGGACAGCGTATAAGATCTCCATCAGTATTTACCCGTATCATTTAGCCTTTGGTAAGCTGTGTCACCAACCAGTAGGGTTAGAACATTATGCATTATGGGCAATTAAACAGTGAAACATGAGGCTAGAATAGGCAGGAGAGAAAAGAAAGTTACAACTACAAGAGCTAGAAGAAATAAAAAATGAAGCCTATGAGAGTGCCAAGCTCTATGAGGACAAGACTAAGATTTTTCATGGTAAATGGTGTCCAGAAAAAATTTTGAAATTGGATTGAAAGTTTTACTTTATTACTCCAGATTAAAATTGTTTCCTGGTAAATTAACATCTAGGTGGATAGGGCTTTTTGTTGTTATTAATGTGTTTCCTCATGGTGCAGTAGAAATTAGAAGTCTTGAAATTGACAAGATTTTCAAGGTTAATGGTCATCATCTCAAGCCATACTATGAAGGACACACTGTCTTTGAGCCAGAGGAGATATATTTGGCTAGTCCCAACATGGTGGATTAAGGCAGCAATGTCTGGCCTAAGACGTTAAACAATGATGCTTGTTGGGAGGCAACCCAATACTGGGCTTGCCCAATCCTACTGTTTATGTTTATTTTTTTATTTCCTTTTCAGTTTTATTTTTAATTTATTATTTGACAGCGATTTTTGTAAGTGTACAAAATCGCTAAAAGTAATAAAAAATGAGTAGAGTATCATCCCACAAAGATTATTTACCAAGTACCAAAATTATGTTAACCTACTATTATCTAAACGATAATAAAGAGAATAATTGTAAAAAGAAAATAAAAATAAAAAAATAGAAAAGAATTTAAGCAAGAATAGTTGTTAAAAAGAAATCAAGGTTTAAGAGCCACTAGAGATTTTGACTTCACTTAATTGTATCCAATTTATGTTATTAGTTTGCTAATCAATTTTAATTATTCAAGTAGAGAAAACAACCCTAAAATCACTAATAAGCTTTCCTGATGTATTGTACTATTTTAACCCCATCTAATTACCTATCTCCTAGTAATTCAATCAAACATGAATTATATCATTAAGTTTTATGATATTTTCAAGAATTCATAACTTAAGGTCGTTAAATTATGAAAACACCCATGAGTCAAACCATATAGCTTTCGCATCAAGTTATTATTCCTACGTAATTTATTACCCCTTTCTTATCAAAAATCCTTCCTTCAATAGTGATTAATGAAATAAATCGATCTAGGAGAGAAACTCTGCCTGAAAGCATTAAGTTTAATAATAAATTATATCTTGAACAAGGAAAAATAAATCTAATATCATAAATTGGAATAGAAATTAAGTCATATCAAACCCTAGTATGAGAGTTTAGTTAGACATGTTAATTAAATAAAAATCAATTAAACTTGAAAATAATTCCATAATCAATATGAATAATGAAAAATAAAAAATAACATTAAGAGTTTAGAGATAAGAATAATGAAAAATAAAAAATAAAATTAAGAGTTTAGAGATAAAAACTAGTTAACAAATAGCGTAGACGCCTTCCTTGATTCTTAACACAACTTGAATGCTCGAAGTTTTAAAAGAAAGAAAAACTAAGAAAATAGTAGAAGAAAGATCTAAGATCTAAGATTCGATGATAAGATGATTTTTGTGGTGATCTCTCTTTATATAAACTTTATAGGGTGTTTTTGAATCCACGTAGGAAACTAATTGGCCTAATTAGGAGAAAACATTATCTGAGTAGGGAACTGATTTTGTGTTGTATTTCTTCCTAATTACGAGTCTTCTTTCACAAAATTAGGCTGAAGCAATGCCGAGGTGGGCCCTTTTATTTTTCTCATGCACAAGCCACACCCAAGCTTTAAATCTACATAGGCTAAATAGTTGAATTCGACCCACTTGAATTTTCAGCTTTCTCGGCAACATGGTTGTGGCGTGTGCCACAGCCTAGCAGTGTACTTTACTGACTTGGCCATGATGAACTTTTGAGTTCAAATTTCAGCTCCGACCTTCTCTGATGTGAATTTTGACTATTTTCCTGCTAAAAACAACCCTTCAAATCAAGTTTATCAAAAATCAAGGAAACTTAATTAAAAACATAAATAAATCTAAATAAAAACTCATCAAAGTAATTAAAAATGCTAAAATTTTTAACAAAAATTAAGTTAAAAATACTATAAAAATATGACCTATCAATATTTTTCAATCATCTTCTTCCCTTTACTGCGGTGATATATTTTCTTTTATGGCCTTGCATTGGAAATAAGAGATATTGTAACACCCACCGCCAAATTCCGGAGGATTCGATAACGAGCGCTACATTCGGTGTCGGAGCACCGTCTTATCTTACTTAATAATCATAAATCATGTATTAGAAGTGACTAAGTTTTTATAAGAAGGTAAGCAATAAATTTTAAAAATAAAAGATTGAGGAAATTCCTACGGAAAATCCGCAAGAATTTCCCTTAAAAATGGAACTTGCTAAACAAAGGAATTCTTCTCTGATGCTACGCGTCTGATCTTCATATAGCATTCACCGCTCTCAACCTGCGCGTGATAAAAATCAACGCGTTGAGTATAAAACTCAGTGGTGCTAAATAACTTAAAAGTACCATAAATTAGGTTGCCTAAGCAACAAACTTAAAATACTTAAATTAAACATAAAAATACCAAAGGTGTACAAATCAAATTAAATATTCTGAAAATCATAAATAAATTCATCCTTAAAAGTGCATTCATAATTTGACAAATATAAGAAAAATTCTATAAATACCAAATATTTTCATTTTTTTATCACATAACAAAATTTATTTTTAATTGAGGGCTCATACGTATTCTGAGAGAAATACAATCAGATTCGATTTTGTAGATATCAGAATCAGAGATGTGGCCTATGAAAGCACCACCAGAGAATTAGCCTATGAAAGCGCCTCCAGAGAATTGAAATTGTAACGCCCTAACTCTAACCACCAAAGGAATTGTCCGCTTTGGATCAAGCCGGTTCCATCCCATACTAGATCGGCAAGACCCGCACAGTTTTCTCCCACAGGTGAAATGGGAACTTCCCAGAAGGTCACTCAACCTAGAATTTCTGTCAAACGAGCATGTTTAACCCTAGAATTCTTCCAACTCTCCAGCCATTCTACTAAAAGGAACCTCTCTTAATTAGTTATCCCCTTTTTGATATATGATCTGATTCATTCTTGTGTCCCGCATTCCACTATCTTAGCTAGCTTGCCATCCTGGAAGCTCGCTAGGAGCCCTGCTATACCCGCCCTATTAGGATCGCTTTACCGAGTTGGGATGTCACAAGCGCACCAGCTTCTGCATGGTTCATCCTCAAACCATATATCTACTGGAGGGGTTCAAGCTCCGATACCAAAGCTTTGATACCACTAAATGTAACACCCGCCGCCCAATCCCAAAAGACCAGATGGCGGTTGCCACATTCGGTGCTCCAACACTATCTTATTCTACTCATTATCTCCATATTATATATTAGAAGTGGTTGTGTTTTCCTAGCGAGGCAAGTAATTAAAATATAAAAAAAATAGAGGTTTTAGGGAAATTCCTACAAAAAATAAAAATTCGCATGAGTTTCCTTAAAGATCTACTTGCCACACAAGGAAAATAATTATACTTCCAATATTTTTCCTCCAAACCTCAGCTCCAAATCAATAAAACAAGTTGTGCAACACTTCTAAAATTTCATATCAAGTCATCTTATTATGTTATCATTCAGTCAAGATATAACTACTGTCAACCAAAAGATAATCATTATTAACCAAGCACCTTACTTCCATATAACAAATATTATAACTTAATTAATCACCAATTTCATTAATTCACAACTTAATATATACAATCTCAAAATTGTTTACAAAGTATCTATACATGTCATAATTTACATTTCTATACATATGCTATACCCAAGATTAATACTTCTACTCTGAAGCTATCGCTTCGGTCTTCAAGTAGCACCCACAGTTCACAACCTGTGCGTGATAAAAATCTACGCGCTGAATGGAAGACTCAGTGATGCTAAATAATAATAAATTAAAATAGCAAGAAACGCCAAGTAATGAATCTCAAATATCTTTAAAAATTCTCAAATCAAAATATATATTAAGCACTGAAAACATGCTAATTAAATCCAAGTATTTTGTAAACCATAGAGAAATTTCACTCTTAAAAATTAATACATAGTCCAATAAATATAAGGAAAAATATCACAAATACAAATATATTTCCAATTTCTTTATATGAAAATAAAATTCCATTCTTAATTTATGAAAAATCCATAAATACAAATATATCTTCATTTTCTTATAACCAAATAAAATTTCATTCTTAATTAAGGACTTGTACACATATAGAAGGAAATATAACCAGTTCATTTAATCGTGGCCTGTGAAATCGCCACCACATATCTCATAAATGTGGCCTGTGAAACCGCCACCACATATCACATAACCGTAGCCAGTGCCACTACCTCAAATCACATAACCATGGCCAGTGCCACTACCTCAAATCACATAATAAGCGCGTCCACCTATTCATAAGGGCTGATAACTCTAGCATATGATCATAGCTTTCACATAACAGAATAGGCTGATAACCCGAGCATACTCACATATCGATATCAATCTCATTTTACTATATTTCAATCATGTATAGTAGAACCTAAAACCAAAACCATTCTTTCACAAATAATCATGTTACTTATTCACAATTCTCAATCAAAACACTTTATCACTCAATACTCATCATTTCAAAATCACTTAACTTACAACTTACAAAAATCACCACATTCCCCTTTTCTCATACTTAATAAATTCAATTGAACATATTCAAAACATATGCATATAATATGATATAAAATACTTAAATCAATGTTTTAAAAAGGGTGGAAATCAGGGCTTACCTACTAAAGAAGGTTCGACCACTCTTAATGGAAACAAAGGAGTGGTTTCTTCCATTAAAATCCTCAATTATGATCTTCAAATCATTACTCAAACCATTAAATTCATTACCTTTAACACTTAACCATGAAACCCATTTTACAATTCCAAAACCCCCTTTAAGTCATGAAAAATCCGAAAACATTATAATTCAAATTAGAGCTTTAAACCATCATAAAATTACTTATTAACAAACTCATTTAAGTTAAAACCAAGCTTAAAAATCAAAGAAACACAAAGGCCCTTCACCTTACCAATGTTCAGCCATCTTTCCAAAATCAAAAGGGAAATGATTTCTTTTCAAAATAACCACACTTATTTCAATGAAATCCATCCAAAAACTCATTAAGATTTAAAGGACTTCAAAAGCATGAAACAAAACCAAAGGCTCTTCCTCTTAAGGAGGGTTCAACCTCTCTTGGTTAAAGGGGAAGGAGTGTTTTCCCTTCCCTTTTAAGCATTCTCCCATGCTTAAGAATAACGAAAAAATCAATTTAAAGCATTCAAACATCCATAACTCAACACAATTCACAAAATTCTCCAAAATCATTCAAAACCTAAAAATTGCAAACTTTAAGAATTTGAAAGAGGAAGTGTAATATTATTGCACTAACCTTTAGAATAAGCTTTAAGAAGCTTAGAAAGCTTCACTCTTTAGCCTTCTCCTTCCCTTTGGAGGAGGGTTCTCCAACTTCTTCAAAGTAGGAGAAATACCCATTAAAATCAAAAATTAACAAAAGAAATAGATGGAGCATGATTTAATGCATCAATCACATGTCCTAACCATGAATTCTACATATTAATTCATAAAACTCAAAAATCACAACTTACTTATTCTTGGTGAAAACTCCAATTCCTTAGCTTAGGAATCCAAATTCCTACTCTCTTCACTTAATTCTTAAGGTTTAATTACTAAACTTTGGTTTAATTTACGAAATTTATGGTAATTTAGAGGTAAGCAAAATTGAAGAAATAGAGAAGAAGAAGGAGGTGAAGTTGGCGTTGGAGAAGAAGAAGAAGTGGTATGTAGATAAGCTTTGTTGACCAAGTCAACAAGTTAATGTTGCTAATTCACAAAAATTTGACATGTGTATGGCTTAGATCAAGTCAAGGTATTCTAATCCAAAGGCTCTAAATATTCATCAATTAATTCTCTTCCAAATATTACATGACTCCACCAATTAATTAAATGAACTCCACAAAAATATTTCCTCATTTATTCCTTAATATACCACACTAGAAAATACTATTCATTAAATGTCTGAATTCTCCAAAAATATTCATGAAATATTTTTTACCCACCTAAATCATGCAAACATGCTCCAAAAATATTAAATAAAATATCAGACACACGTAGTAATTTTTTTCCAAACCGATGGTACTATTCACAGATCGGTAATTCACTATTATCGACATTGAAAAATAGTCCGTTATAGTTCTCCCCCCCCCCCCTCCCCCCCCCCCCCAAAAAAAAGAAATTCGTCCTCGAATTTCACATGATATAAATAGCTGAGGGTGCTGCTGTCACATATGATATTCTCTTATTCCTTAATTCTTTAACTTCTATGGCAAGTATTCTTACTGATTCTTATTCTAACATATTATCTTAATCATATCTCTTATTACTTGTCTAGATCATTTATAAACTAACTAATCACAATTCAATCATGAAGCAATTTAAACTCTAGGTTATTTAGTAATTCACACGGTCAAACATCAAAGACAGTAAAATTTTAAAGGAATTAATTTTCCTTACCTATTCTATAATTAACCATAATGTGCCAATTTCATGCTACTTCAACGATTGGCATAATAAAATTCACATGATTTATTTCTCACTCCAAAATAATAAATGATATTTCTTATAATCATATCACTTTATTTTATTTACAATATTCACATGCTTTTCAATTAATTCCTGAAAATTAAATTTGTTTACTCCATAAATAATTTATTATTTTTCATTTATAGAATTCACTTGGTCTCCAAATAAATAATTTCATGATATATATAGCATTTGTACCATAAAATTTTCACTTAAGTAAAATATATTGCAGTTTTCTGTTTCGTTAAAATAGCATTGATCCTTGAAATTATAATAACCACATTGCCACAATTCATACGGTTTTCATTCCAAAGTTCCTATACTGATATCATACTTCAATTATATCACATCTAACGTCCTCTAATTCAAATCATACTAAATTACATTCCTCTTTATTTATACAAAATACTATCATAGCACATGAGCTCTTACCACAATTCATATGGTTTTCATTCTAAAGTTCCTATACTAATATCATACTTCAATTATATCACATCTGACGTCCTCTAATTCAAATCATACTAAATTACATTCCTCTTTATTTATACAAAATACTATCATAGCACATAAGCTCTAACTCGTCAATCTAATAGTTCGTCCTTGCATTTTTTTATGATTCATCAACTTTTCTAACTCATCATGGTATCATATTCTTATATTATAATTATCTAAATTTCCTTAAGGAGAATCATTTATTTCTCTGAACTCATATAGTCCCACATATAATAATGACCACTACATTTTCCCTTCAATAATAACATCTAAGGGTTCAACCATTATCTCGAATAACAATAAGTACATAATCTTAAGGAAATAAATTTTCCTAATGACTTGACCATAATTTATCATAATCATATCACTTTATCTCCTTGAATTCAAATAATCATAGATAGCTATGATCATTGCATATCATTTAGGAGTTCAATTGGCACTTTAATTATCAAAATAACACAATTCCAAGGAAATTAAATTTTCTAGTTTATCCTATAATCAGCCACAGAACGTCAACCTTATAGAACTCCAGAGTTTAGCACATGTATGCTAAAATGGACAGATTTCTATTAGCATAATAATTTACCCGTCTTATAATTATAACAATCCAATTTATTCCCAATACTTCATAAATTGTAACGCCCTAACTCCAAGCACTAGAGGAATTGTCCGCTAGTGAAATGTGAACTTCCCAAGAGGTCACACATCCTAGGATTTCTATCAAATCAGCATGTTTAACCCTAGAGTTCTTCCAACTCTCTAGCCATTCCACCAAAAGGCGCCCCTCTTGATTAGTTACCCATTTTTCGATATATGATCTGATTCATTCCTATGTCCCGCATTCCACTACCCTAGCTAACCTGCCATCCTAGAAGCTCGTCGGAGCCCTACTCTACCTACCTTCTTAGGATCGCTTTGCCAGGCCGGGATGTCATAGAAATAATTGGTTGTGAAAGTGCCACCGGATAACTGGCCTATGAAAGCGCCACCCAATAATTAGCCTGTGAAAGTGCCACCAAATAATAAGTGCGTTCACTTATTTAGATCATAGCTTATAATATAACAGAGAGGCATCAAAGTCGAGCATTCTTATTTACAGGAATAATCCTCATCTTACCATATTTCAACCATGCATACTTGAGCCCAAATAAATCCATTTCTTTACAAAACACCTTGAAATATACAAGATTCCTTAGCAAAACATTTCAAAGCCTAAACACATTTACTTCAAAATAACTTAACTTACAACTTCAAATATTATGCAATTTTCATACTAATACTTATCAAAACTTTTAATTATCAAATTTACATACTTAATATATCATGAAACACATAAAACCAACTTAAAGAATGAAAAAGAAACATAAGCCAAGCCTTATCACCATTAGTTGGTTCGGCCATTTCCTTGAACACAAAGAAAGAATGATTCCCTCATCAAATATCTTTAAATCCAAATCAAAATTACTTAATAAAATCATTACTTAACAACAATTAATCATAAAACTCATTTTCACTCAATTAAAGATCTCTTTAAGTCTTAAAAATTTCTTAAACATTAGAGTACAAGGTAGAGGTTTAAACCACCATTAAATCGCTTATCAACTACCTCATTAGATTCAAAATCAAACATAAAAATCAAAGAAAACTCAAGGCCCTTCACCAAGTTAGGTTCGACCTCTCTTACAAATGAAGTGGAAACTATTTTCTTTTCAAAATAACCACATTCACTTAAAGAGAAACCATTCAAAAACACTTTAACATCAAAAGAAACAAAGCATGAAATAAAAACTCATACCCTTCCTCCTAAGGAGGTTCGACCACTCTTGGATTAAGGGGAGAGAGATGTTCTTCTTCCCATTCTAGCATTTCATCATGCTTAGAAATAAAGCCAAATCATATAAAAGCATTCAAATGACAAATTCCCCATCAAAATCATAAAAACTTCAAAATTCATTCAAAAAACCTAAAAATTGAAAACTTAAAGAAATGAGAGGAGAAGAAGGATATTATTGAACTAACCATGAAAACAAGCTTTAATAAGCTTGGAAAGCTCACTCTCTAACTTTCTCCTTCCTTTTAGAGGATGGGTCACCCACCCCTTCAAAGTAGCAAAAATCATGAATTAAAATCAAGAAAATAACAAAGAAAGAGATGGAGCATTATTTAGTGCATCAACTACATGTCTAAACTAGGAATTTTACTTATTACTTCACAAAATCCAAAATCACAACTTACTTACTTGATTCAAGTCTCCAAATTTCCTTGATTCAAGTCTCCAAATATCACTTCTTTAGCTTAGTTCACAAGGTTTAGTTACTAATTCAAGGTTTAATCAAGTGATTTGGTGTAGTTTTGTGAGTAGATAAATTGAGAGAAAATGGAGGAGAGGAAGAAGAGAAGGTGGCATTAAAATGGGAGAAGGAAGAAGATGATGGATTAGTTGATAAGCTTTGTTGACCAAGTTAACAAAACCAATGTTGCTAATTCACAACCTTTTGACAAGTGTATGGCTTGGATGAAGTCAAGGCATTCCAATCCAAAGGCTCTAAATATTCACCAAATAATTCTGTGACATCCCAACTCGACAAAGTGATCCTAAGAGGGTGGGTAGAGAGGGTTCCTGGCGAGCTTTTACGATGACAAGCTAACTAGGATAGTGGAATGTGGGACACAGGAATGAATTCATCATATATCAAAAAAGGGGTAACTAATCATCTAAGGCGCCTTTTGGTGGAATGGCTAGAGAGTTGGAAGAACTCTAGGCTTAAGCGTGCTCACTTGACATAAATCCTAGGATGGATGACCTATTGGGAAGTTCCCATTTCAACTATAGGACAAAATCGTATGGGTCTTACTAATCTAGTATGGGATGGAACCGGCTTGATCCAAAGTGGACAATTCCTCTGGTGGTCAGAGTCAAGGCGTTACGATTTGGTATTAGAGCCTGACCCCCTCTAGTAGATATATGGTTCGAGGATGAACCACGCGAAAGCTGGTGGGCCTGTGACATCCCGACCCAGCAAAGCGATCCTAAGAGGGCATGTAGAGAGGGTTCCTAGTGAGCTTCTAGGATGACAGGCTAACTAAGGTAGTGGAATGCGGGACACAGGAATGAATCAGATCATATATCCAAAAGGGGGTAAATAATCATCTGAGGCGCTTTTTGGTGGACTGGCTGGAGAGTTGGAAGAACTCCAGGGTTAAGCGTGTTCGCTTGACAAAAATCCCAGGATGGGTGACCTCTTGGGAAGTTTCCATTTTTACCAACGGGACAAAACCGTGTGGGTGTTGCCAATCAAGTATGGGATGGAACCAACTTGATCCAAAGCGGACAATTGCTCTGGTGGTTGGAGTCAGGGCATTACAAATTCTCCTTTAATTATTATTTAACTCCACCGATTTATTGAATCAACTCCATAAAAATAATTTCTCAATTTTTTCTTAATATACTACACTAGAAAACACTATCCGTTAAATACTTAATTTCTCCAAAATACTCATGAGACACTTTCTACCCACCTAAATCATGCAAGCATGCTCCAAAAATATTAAATAAAATATTAGAGATGAATAGTAATTTTTTCGAACCGAAATAATATTAAGTCCCAGACTAATGGTACTATTCACAGACCGATAAATTACTATTATTGACACTGAAAAATAGACTGTTACAGATATGACAATTTACCTTTCATGGTAAAAGATTTTAATAGATACTATTGTTTTTACTTTGTGTTCTTTTTACCCCTTAGTAATATTAGTGGTACATTACCTTTTTTACTTTCTTTTATTTACTTCTTATTTTCCTTTTCGTTTTTCTTATTTTATTTTTTTTTCTATTTTCTTTATACTCTTCCTCACTATTCCCTTTTCCTATTTACTTCAAATTAACCTAGGTAACTATTATTTTCTCTTTTAGTTTACCTTCCAGCTGCCACAGCCCATTGTACCGTCACCCTACGCCGGAACCCCAGATGTCGCACACAAACCAACAGGCCACTAAGCTTTTAGTCGACACCTTCTCCTCATTGCCACCGTGGCATTTTGCCACACCGTCACCATCACAGTCGTGCAATAGCTTTGGAGATTAGGAGGAGTTGCACTCTGCTTCCCTAATAAAACCTGTTGTTGTTGCCCTTCCTCAATCTGAGGCCGCATCTAGTGCTACCTATGCTTGATGCCAGCGATAGCCCTAAGAGGCTCCACCTCCTACCTCCTCCTCACACTATCAAACCCACTCCTAGACCCAGCACGCTCAAGGCGTCACATGCTCCACAATGGCTGCGGCGTGGCAAGCCACACAATGGCTACGGCGTGGCAAGCCACACAATGGCCATCAGTAGGCAGCATCACTTCTACCATCGTTACCCTTATCGATGACCAAGAGTCACCCATCCCTACCACCCCTACTGTCCCTCCATCTATTTCCAATGACCACAGTGATCATGATTCGGCTCCACCTCGAGGTCACGCTATGATGCGAAAAGGTAAGAGCCAATATCCCCCCTAGGCCCGCTGATTTGAATGGCGCATTGCATTTTAATGTGATTGTGCACAAGAATAGGTATGCTATCGTTCAACATCTTAAAATTGTACCCTATAAATCTATTAATGCGCCATCTCTTATTACGCTCTAGTTGCATGATGAGTTTTGTGGGTTTTGTTGATACTATTGGTTAGAGGGAGTTCTTTTTCTATCAATATCCCACAAACATAGCTCTCTATCATGAATTTTACACTCCTTTTGAATTTAATCAGTCTTCAAAGACTTTTCGGCTATGTATGCCTAATACCATTCGGTTTAGGTTGTTGGGTCATATGCATAGTTTTTCTATTACCCCTTTTAATATTGCCTTAGGTGTCATTAATAATGAGTCTGCCAAGAGTTTTGATTATTTGGATGCTTTTTGTGGTTATCCTGATTATTGTCACGCTTTAGATGCATATAGGACACTTATTGCTAGTCGGATATCCTTTTCCATGTTAATTGATCAAAAGCTAACTTTATTCAAAATGCCACATTAAGATATATTCCCCAGTTTCTGGCTTCCACCTTTTCTAGTTGCATTGAGGACACCATCGTTCTCTCCAAACCTAAGTTATTTCTCTTATGGTGTATGTGACTTAGCAGAGAGTTAATCTTGATTTTTGGCTTACCACCCAATTTGAAAGAATCATTGTCACTAGATGAGGTATGCTTCTAGGTTCCATTATTACCATTTTGGCTATTAGTCAGGGTGTCCTCGACATTGATGATAATGACTTGCATATTGCTTGTTATATGCCTCCATTGAATTTATCTGTTTTGGATTCCATGGGTTCATTATACCGCGAGGAGGGTGGCACTTTTGTTTTTGCTCCTGTAGGTCCTGTAGTTCCACAATACAAGCACCTCTTCCATAAAAGGAAGGACACCGCAGTTGCCCCTTTGATGACAACCCCTCATGATGCTCCCTAAGTGGCTTCACCGTCTTTAGCCTCTCACATCGAGCGTTTGGAGGACAAGATCGAGTCTCTTACTTCCACATCCACTGAAGTCCATGCCACGTTGCATGCTATCTCGCACCATTTGGGGTTAACTTGGCCTCCACCTCTAGCTTAGCACTGCCATAGCCTCCTCCACAGGGATATTCTCTTACCTTTTTTTCATTTTTCTTATTCATTTTAGAATTGGAACACCCTTCGTCTTGTTGATAATTCCACATTGGGGACAATGTGAGGAGTTAGTGTGGGGGAGGAGTTTGATTTTGGAAGTGCTTGTTCTTGTGCTTTGTTTATTGACTTTCAATGTCTATTTTTGAGTATGTTAAATGTTTAGTGCTTATCCCATGGGAAATTCAAATTTGGTTGCTTCTTATTCTAAAATTGTGATTGATATTCTCTTTTGACCTCCTGAAAGGAGTTCTTTATCCTTAAAATAATTTCTTTACATTAAATTGACTTTTGGGATTTTAGGCAAGGTAATAGTAGTCTTCATTATAGATTTTCCTCCTCTCCATACCATAGATAGTATCCCTTAATCATTCTATTTTTTACAAATCATTTAGGCTTCATTAATAGGTGAAACTTTTAAAATTCTTTATGCCTAATTCATTATTGTGCATGTTTCAAAACTTTATTTAACTTATCTAAAGCACTACTCTCAGATATATAGATGTATGTTTTGAAAGGATGGAAGGTGCAAAGCAATGTAAAAGGTGAGGAATATAAGAGAAGGAAAAAAGTGATAATGCATATGAGTTCTCAAAAGTTGAAAAAAAATGAAAGAGAATGAAAAAATCGATAATGGATATGAGTTATCCAAAGTTGCAATAAGAAAAAAAGAATGAGAAAGGTGTCTTCCTTTCTTTTGAATGATTATGTCAAATCCTAGAATATTGTGCTTTGGTAGGTTAACCTTATGTTTTGAGGTGTAACAACTTCAATTCTTATAGAACCTAATATGTTACATGCAAATATTTTCCAAGTCTTTGTGTTCTGTACTTAAAAGGATGCTTTGAGGTTGATATACACTAATATGGGTTAATGGAATAAATGATGAATGATTATTTGTGACATCCCGACCCGGCAAAGCAATCCTAAGACGGTGGGTAGAGTAGGGCTCCTGGCGAGCTTCTAGGATGGCAGGCTAGCTAGGGAAGTGGAATGCGGGACACAAGAATAAAGCTAATTATATATCGAAAATGGGGTATCTAAACATTTGAGGCGCCTTTTGGTGGAATGGCTGGGGAGATGAAAGAACTCTAGGGTTAAGCATGCTGGCTTAATAGAAATCCTAGGATGGGCGACCTCCTAGGAAGTTCCCCTTTCACCTGTGGGACAAAACGGTGCGGATCTTGCAGATCTAGTATGGGATGGAACCAACTGGATCCAAAGTGGACAATTCCTCTGGTGGTTGGAGTCAGGGCATTACAATTTGGTATCAAAGCCTGACCCCCTCCACTAGATATATGGTTCGAGGACGAACCACATAGAAGGTGGTGAGCCTGTGACATCCGACCCAACAAAGCGATCCTAAGAGGGCGGGTAGAGTAGGGCTCCTAGCGAGCTTCTAGGATGATAGGCTAGGTAGGATAGTGAAATGCGGGACACAGGATTAAATCAAATCATATATCAAAAAGGGGGTAACTAATCATTTGAGGCGCCTTTTGGTGGAATGACTAGAGAGTTGGAAGAACTCTAGGGTTAAGTGTGCTCGCTTGACAGAAATCCTAGGGTGGGTGACCTCCTGGGAAGTTTCCATTTCACATGCGGGACAAAACCGTACGGGTCTTGCTGATCTAGTATGGGATGAAACCGGCTTAACCCAAAGCGAACAATTCCTCTGGTGGTTGGAGACAGGGCATTACATTATTACCTTACTTGCTTTTCTTCACAAAATTTCAATTTTTTATTAGAGAATGTTGTGATAGGGTGACGTGAACTTCTATCTAGGGTTGATTGAGAATGTTGGTCATGCATGGGGCAAGTGTGGGGGAATTTGATAACTATTTAATTTAGCATAAAATATCCCCTATTTAATTATTATCTATGGATACTTTTTAGTTAAAATGAGGTTTTTCATTTGGTTTTCATGTTTTTCACAGGTTATGCTGAAGTGATTTAAAAAGAAGCTTTGGAGATTGATTTCTAGAGTTTTTGATGAAGCAGACCAAGTTGGAGCGAGATTCCTAAAGAGCCTTCTAAAAGTTTTGCACTTATACTTGGGCAAGCATAAGAGGAGATCAGTCTAAAGCAGAATAAAACCCCTGGAAGTTTAGAGATTGTGCTTGGGCAAGCATTGTAGAGGTAGATCCACAATAGAACAAAGTCTTCTGGAAGTTTTGAACTTACGCTTGGGTAAGCATAGTGGGGACATGACTATAGCTATTATAATTCTTTGCCAGCTATGAGAAAATCATTTAAATTACATCTGGCTCACCATTTAAGGGATTCGAATAGAAACTTAGTTTAAATATTTATATTTTTTAAAAGATATTTATTTTTTAGGTTCTACTTCCTCCATTATATATAGGATCTTAAAGTTTATAAAAGGGCATCATATCTCCTCTTCTCACTTTTAATATAGTAGTAGCTCTCTTTAGGATTTATTTATTCTTTGTTATCTTTATAGCCATGAGTGGCTAAACTTATTTTGTTTCAGTCAAAGGTTAATTTTAAGTAGGAAATTCTTCAAGATTGTAAGATCTTAATGCAATAATTTTCTTCTTTGATTTCGATTGATTTTTGTGTGTTTTCTGAATCTGATGAGAAACTCCATCTCTTTTGTCTTCTTGTTCTTTATTCAATAGGTCCCATTATTCAACCTAATAGGAATGCATATAGCTATCAATGAAGTTAGATTCATATTGTCTAAACTAAATTTACTTAGTAGCAAATAATATAATTTCATTATGACCAGGCATTTGGATTATATTATGGAAACTCACAATCTATTTTAAATGAACTTTGCTTGTCAAGTTTGTTGAATAGGGTAGGGCCTTTCTAATTTATATTGCTACTAATAAATTAAATTCTATCACTTGTTTAGGGTTACTTGCTAGTTAGGGATTATTCTAGCGCTTGTCTGTTTAATCTAATATTTCGAAAAGATTTTTTGGAGAAACTTGTTCAAAGATTATAACCTGTCAATCTTTTGAATTATTGAATGATCTCTGTATTAGTGATCAATCAAGAGGATTTCATACTATTAATCAACTTTGGCTGAATTTTTTTCCAATTGATTTCAATCCTTTGTTTTATTGCATTCTAGTTACTTTAGTTGCTTTTTGGTTACTACTTTGATAATCAACCCCCCCCCCCCCCCCCTCTCTCTCATTTTATTTTATTACTGGTCTCAAATTAAAAAGTAGTCCATATTAGTGTCTAGGGTTCGACCTTTCTCACCCAATCTACAAGTTACATAGAATAAGAAGAGCATGAATTATTTTTTGTGGTCTCGACACCCATCACTTGGATCGCCCGTTTCCTCTTCACCAGAAAATTTGGCTACAAAGTCATGATAGCTTGTCAAATTAGCATAAAATGTCATATGTTTTATTATTTTCTATGGGTGATTTTTGACTAAAATGGAGATTTTTCACTTGGTTTTCATATTTTCCATAGGAAATGCTAGATTTGTTGCAAAGGAAGCTATGGAAATTCATTTTGTGAAGTTTTTGATGAAGCTATCAAATTGGAACTAAGTTCTCAAAAAGCTACTGAAAGTCTATGGTTAGCACTTGGGCAAGCACAGAAAGAGAGGTCGATCCAGGAGAGAGAATAAGTACTAGAAGTTCTTGCATAGCGCTTGGGCAAGCGCTATGTAGCCAAACTCGTAGGAGAGAGAAATGCTGCTAGCAGTTTTCGTATAACGCTTGGGCAAGCACTAAAGAGACGCAACCTGAACTTTTGCAAATCCTACCAGACATCAGAAAAATCTTCAAAGTGCGAGATGGCCCATTTTTTAAGGGATTTTGTAGATACTTAATTAAATATTTTAGATTTTAAAAGATATTTTTTATTTTTAGGGATTTCTTTTCTCTTCTATATATAGTATTTAAAGGATTGTAAAAGGGATCTCTTCCTCTTCATTTATCATTATTATTTTTAGAATAGAACAACAGATTTATTTTTATTCTTCGTGTTCTTCATAGCCATGAGCGGCTAAACTCAATATTTTCAGTCAGGGGTTGATTTCAAGTACGGATTCTTCGCGATTGTGAGATCTAAATACGATAAGTATATTCTTTACATTTGATTAGCTTTTATGTGTTTTTTGAATTTATGAAAAACTTCATCTCTATTGTTTTCTTATTGTTTGTTCAATAAGGGCCAATTGTTCAATCTAATAGGAAAGCATATAGCTATTGATATGGTTGAGATTCGTATTGACTAACTGAATTCAATAAGTTGCGAATAATATAATTTGATTGTGACCAAGCGTTTGGATTATATTATGCAAACCCATAATCTGTTTCAAATGAACTGCGCTTGTGAATTTGTTGAGTAGGGCAGGGTCTTTCTAGTTTTTATTGCTATTAGTGAATTAAATTTTATTGCTTATTTAGGGTTGTTCGCTAATTAGGGATTATTCTAGCGCTTATCTATTTAATCTAATATTATGAAAAGATTTTTCGGAGGCGCTTGTCCAAAGATTATAACCTGTCAGTCTTTCAAATTTTAGAAATATCTTTGTATCAATGATCGATCAAGAGAATCCCGTGCTATGAATCACCCTTAGCTGAATCGTTTCTACTATTGATTTCAATTATTTATTTTTATCACTTTCTGTTAATTAGTTATTTTTCTTGATTGCTACTTTGATCTAGGGGGGGGGGGGGGGGGGGGGGGGGGGCGGGGGGGGCGGGGGGGGGGTGGGGGGGGGGGGGTCGGTGGGGGGTTGTGCTGGGGGGGGCGGGTGGAGGGGGGGGCTGGGGGGGGGCCGGGTCGGGGGGGGGGTTGGGGGGGGGGGGGGGGGGGTTATTGGGGGTGTGCTCCAGCTCGCTTCTGAATTTTGGGCTGTGAATCGCATTTAGGCTGGTCTGATGTGGTGCTCGATGTCAGCACGGGGATTAGAGTAGGCCGCGTCTCTGGCGCCGTCGGGTGATGGGGGTCGGGTCCGCCGCAATG
>CANUEP010019474.1:0-12733 GCA_947857235.1 Jatropha podagrica | reverse complement strand
AATTAACTCCACAAATATTAATTATGCTCAATATCATTATCGAGTCCAATTAAAATATTTTTTTCTCCCTCGGGTGATACCATTCATGACTCGCCTAAATAATATCATTTTAAGATCTGAAATTTTGGAGCGTTACATAGTGGCACACAAAGTGTTTCACAAAACACCCCAAAAAATAATTTCCTCACTATTTTCACTCTTTCCTAATTTTAGGAACCCTTTCCTAAAATTCTATTCTCTCCAACAGATTTTATTAATCTGTGAGCTCTCTCTACTTATTCTTATATATCTCTATAAAACTGAAGCAAAACACCTCAATTTATAGGAAAAATGAACGCATCTTTGCCTATAATCTCGGTGCAAATTGCACCGAGATTAGATAATGGTTGTTCAACAACCTTCACTTTTTCTTTGTTTGTTAGGCAGTTTTTCTGACTGCCAAAACAAAAAAAAAAAACGTGTTTATTATTTTTTTTTCTTTTCAAACTTGTGCGGGTCCCACATGTAGGAGGGACCCCACAACAATTCAGGTATTAGGCTATCCAGTTAGATCAGACGGTAGATGAGGGCGCTCCACCGGTAATCAGTAGTAATACGCCCATGGCCACTGATGACGTAAATTTCTTTTTTACTGTCTTTATCCTTGACTTGTCAAGAGATCCAGCTTCTAAAACATCTTCTTCTCAAGTCGATTGGTCATCGATTCCCAAGTTCAACAAATGTTATCTCGAATGAGGTGGCTATTTTATTTTGGAGATGACGCCCTAACCAATGTCCAATTGTATGAGAAGTTTGCTTTGGACTCGGAATTTCCCTTGGCTTATGGTTCCAGTTGACTACCTAAAGAGCAACTTCAGCAGATCAAAGAATTGGCCACTCAGGTTCCTACTTTGAGGACCGATCTATTACTCCGAATCAGTCCATCCAGAGTAGAATATAAGACCCTTAAGCAATGATCTAATGAAAGGATTACCGAAGTTAGAAAATATAAGGCCCTTTGATCAAATTGCAACTTTGAAAGGGCATTGTCAAGCTGGTAGAGAAAACCATAATGAGCTGTTGTCCAAGAAGGCCAAGGGTGACGCACTAGCTAAGAGGAAGAGAGCGGTCAGTTAAACTTACAAATTTGATTATCGTCTAATTTTGCCAAATGTAAATTTGGATGGGTCATTTGTCATACCAAATGAATGTCACTAGGTTGGTAGTCTTGACTGATGCCAGTTAGCTACAAAATTATATTGGCTCATGTTTTATCTTTTTCAAGCAACTTGCCAAGGCAACCACTCGGCCATATGAAAGCGTGGTTAAACTTCCCATAGATCGATCTGCCTATCATATAGGTTAAACTTTCAGTCGGGCATATGAAAGCATTCGCACTTGACTAATCAAATTATCGGTCTCACTAAAGCACTTCAGCGCAAATCTTCCCATAAATCCATCTGCCTATCTTAGAGGTTAAATGTTCGGTTGAACTTGACTAATCAAATTATCAGTCGCTTTCATAAACATCTTGATATTTTAACAAATCCCTCTTGAATCCCACCAAACATGCCAGAAAAATTATTCAGTGTATACTTGTGTCCCGTCAAGTCAGAATCTATTAAAATGTTCTTGGGCGTGTGTTGGGTAGGTTGGCTTAACAGGCCTTGGGCCTGTTAGTCCAAAAAGAAAGGGGAAAAGATAGGTGAGAGAAACAGGAACTTTGGTTGATATCTACAATTTATATTATATTTACAGACATGGACATTTATGCCCAATTGGCACTTCGGTAGAATCGCATTGTGCATATATAGTAGGCCGCTTACTCAGGGCTGAATCTAGGCCCAACCTTTTAGCCCATCGTCAACAAAGTTAAAGTACACGAAATGATAAAATGCATTTTGGAAGACAAATCGAACAAGGAGATAGCACCAAAAGAAAACATATATTTGATGTGTACTTTATCACGTGATAAAAAAACTGGCCATGTTCAAATGATGAACCTCAGCAAAAATGAGTTGTATTTAGGGTCGAAAGATCCAACTACGTAAAAATGAGTTGAGACAAAGAAACTGTGATGATAAAATTTATCAAGCAATCGATTGACAACATGTCCACCTCCCAGAGAAGAGCACACGAAAATAAAACTCAGCTCCAGACTCCTTAAATTGCTGCAGCTGTGGGGGAAAAAAAATTAAATGACCAAAATGAAGCGCAAGGCAGAATTAGACTTGAACCTTTATTTTACGGAAGCCACGAATGGAGACAAGTACCTTTAGCAGGAGGTTCGTCCTGAGGCTTCATAGCTGGGAAGAGCAGCACTTCCTGTCGACAAAACCATGCAAGAGATGGTGACTGTTGATCACGCGCGCGCGCGCACACACACACACACAGAGGTAAGGGGAGAGAAAACACAAACCTTAATATTCTGTGAATCGGTTAACAACATAGCTAGTCTGTCAATACCCATACCCCAGCCGCCAGTTGGAGGTAGCCCATATTCTAGAGCAGTGCAAAATGTTTCATCATAAGCCATTGCCTCATCATCACCTGACTGTCGGTCCTGATATTTCGAGAACACTTTCAGACAAAAGTTCAAGACAACTCACAGCAAATGCAAACCTTATAAAGATGTGAGATACCTTAAGTTGGCTAGTAAATCGCTCTCGTTGAACCACAGGATCATTCAATTCTGTGTATGCATTGCAAAGCTGAACATTTAAAGAACATCAACCATGAGCAACATGAACTACAGAAAAGAGAGAGAGAGTAAACTCCTGAAGTTGAGGTGATAATACCTCGTGCTTGTTCACAAATAATTCAAAGCGTTCGGTCAAGCCTGGCTTTGATCTATGCCACTTTGCCAAAGGACTCATAATCTCGGGATGGTTGATGATGAAAGTAGGATTTATACAAGTTTCTTCAAGAAAATGCCCAACCAACTGTAAACATGAAAACATAACAAAAATTACAATAATATATACTTTTTACTGTTCATGTATTCTTTTCATTGTTAAATTGCTCTATAAAGACAAAAAAAATGTCTTTCACACTATCCTTTATAAACAATTAATTACATGTAGGAAGTCAAGGTCAAAGTAGCATTTGCTTGGGCAGCCAATAGGAATTAAAAACATTAGAAAACAAGCAAGCCAACCATCTTAATAATTTACAAGTATCCAAAACTTTCACTGTTTCCTACACTTTCCTTATAAAGAAAAAGCCCAAGCCTTTTTCCAAAGGTGAAGCCCAAGCTACGCTACTTCCTGGTGAAAATAACAAATGATGGCATCACCTAGACACCAGACCTTATCCTAATTTCTAGTCAGATTAAAAAATGAAGGAAAGAAGAAGAAGAAGAATTACTTTATCCAAAAGACGAGCTGTTGTTTGAGGAGGGGGACACTTGACCTCAAACCTCTCACATGCAGCCACCAGATACCTGTTAGTTTCATCACTAGATAGGTCATCCTTTGGTATGTTAAGATTGGCCATCTTCTCTAACTCTTCTATCATGTCAATCCGTCTGCAATAACCAACCATTTTGTCAGCTCAATTTCAAATGATAATTTTGTATTCATGACAAAACTCATACCACATGATATCACTAGAAAGCACATTGAACAGACCTAAAAGGTGGTGTAAAGTCAATCTCAACTGGATCCTGATCAAGCCCATTTCCGTGATATTTAATTTTGTAACCGCCGGTAAGTTCCTTGATCATTCCTAATTTGAACAGACAGCAGAATAAAATCATGCTATAATAATTTTTTTTAGTCTGAAACAAATAAAAAGAAAATGTTTTATAGCTGTAAAAAGTTGAGCCTCACCACTCAACAAGCTTTCAGTTAGTTCCATCAAGTCATTGTAGTCTGCGAAAGCCATATAGAACTCACAGGTTGTGAACTCAGGATTATGAGTCAAATCAATACCCTCGTTTCTAAATTGTTTCCCAATCTCATAAACACGGTCAATACCACCAACAACTAACTCTTTAAGATAAAGTTCAGGTGCAATACGCATGTACAGTGTCATGTTCAATTCATTGTGATGAGTCACAAATGGGCGGGCTGCGGCTCCACCAGCAATCATATTCATCATGGGTGTTTCAACCTAGGATGAAAATCGCTATAATCAGTGAGAAAATAAGTGCAATACAGCCCAAGCCAACAAGGCAACAATAAACTTTTAAACCAAAGAGCACTAACCTCCAAGAATTGAAGGTCATCAAGAAAGTGTCTAACATATTGTATGATCTTAGACCGTGTCTTGAATATCTGCCGAACTTCGGGATTCAACATCAGATCTAAATAACGTTGACGATAGCGAGTTTCCTAGGACCACGACAGAGTAAATCAATACTCAAATAGATACACAGACAATTGCTAAAAATGTAAATCACTTTTGAACTATTTTAGTTCTTTCATAAAGAGTAACCGAAAAATCAAACATTTTTAAGTCATACCCAACCCTTTGTAATCTTTGGAAATATCACAATGCTTAGTGATTTAGGTCCATGTGTACTTAAAAAGTATAGGATACACACATGCACACACACACAAATATATATATATATATATATATATATATATATATATAGACAAGAGAGAAGAGTGATTCTGTAGTATAAGTATTGCAAGAAAGATTTAGATGTAATGGAAGGATAGAGGAGAGTGGGTGGAGGGATAAAACAAGGGCATCCACTGCTATACATTTGATCTCATTACACCGCTATAAAAGAAAATTCAAATTCAAACTTATTTGATGAATTGCTCTGGCATCAGCTGCAAAAAAGCAAGCTAACCTCATTGAAAGCACTGACCAATTCAACTAGTCAGGAGTGAAGAATGCCACAGGAAATTGTAGTAATACTTATTGCAAGTGGAAATGGAACAGCTGGAATTTTTAAGTTCTGATCATTTATTATACCGCTATTAAAGAAAATTCAAATTCAAACTTATTTGATGAATTGCTCTGGCATCAGCTGCAAAAACAGCAAGCTAAGTGGAAATTGTAGTAATAATATTGCAAGTGGAAATGGAAGAGCTGGAATTTTTAAGTTCTGATCATGCTTCCAGTGCCTTTTAGTTGTTAGAACCACCTTGAATAAAACTTGTACAAAGAGAAAAGAGAACAAATTGTCTAGTTGGATTATTGTTGCTAAAGAATTGCACTTATTTTATAACTTGGGAAGCCAAAACAAGAACTTATATTCTATTAATCATTACTATTATTATCACTGGCTGGATGTATATGAAAAAGCAGAAAAGAAAAAGAAAAAAAAAAAAAAACAAAAACTTAATCAATTTTGCGTGTTATGAATAACACGAATGAGTAATAGTTGGAAGCCCAAATCTCTGGTATAAAGTTCCACTAAATTTCTTCCAACATTCCCAGCAAACCATGTAAAAAAGAAAAAAAAAAGCTTCAAATGATTACACCCCCCTATCTGTTTGTCATATTAAAACTATTTCAACATAAGATTGGATATTTAGTTTGATAAAATCCTCCACTCATGTTATTTAATTAAAAATTACTGCATTATATTTATACCTAAGCCAAATAGGACAAACCCATATAATCAGTTTCATTAAAAGCACAAGGAACAAAATAGACATGAAACAATTAAAAACTTCAGTAAAAACAATTAAAACTGTGAAAAAAGAATTTTGAGAATAAAATTCAGGCACGCCTAATCTCATGGCTTCCCCCGAAAGCCTGGGCTGACTTAGCCAGAAAGAGCTGGTTTGAAAAGGTTATGGTGAAGTAAAGAGATGAGGGACGCCACTAATACCTGAAAGAGAAAGAGACAAATCCAATGAAAATGGCACTCCAGCGCCTTTAAGTCTTGCCTTTAACGATACAGCTTATACTCACTACTTCACTGTCCATAAAGCTACAGTGAGTTAATTAGGTTCGAAAAACATGTTTCATGAAGCACAGTTACCTCCAAATAAAGGATTTCAAATCTATGGGATCTGAATTCAAGGTTATAAAATGAAAAGTAAATTATATAAATAATACTTTGGGCAGACTAACTCCCGCAAGATTGCTCTGAAATTATACTTATTTTATCATCCCTTCAAATTCATACACAAACAAAGATTTTATCTACATTCATGAATCTACCCCAGTGAAGAAAACCTAAGAGTGTCATTGCTTCAATGGGAGGGACAAATGCAATAATACTAAAAATATTAAAAGAAGTCAGCAGTGCAAAATAAACCAAACATCATTACAGATATACCTGATCTTTTAAAATGTATGTTTCTGGATTCCTGGTACTTCCTGGGAGCCAAATGTCAGTTTTCTGAAAGACAATAACATAAAAACTATTATAAATATATCTCAGAGAGCATCAAATAAGCAAATATCTAACTTTATTCATACTCACATTTGCATTGTCTGCACCAGGCTTTTCCCTTGGCATCATATGGAGACAATGAGATAAGACGATAAATGATTTTGGAAAAATACTCAGCTCTCCCCTTCTAGTTTTTCCTGACAAAAGGAATGAACCAAACTGAGATGTATGAAAAGACAACAATACATGCAGTGAATTCTTCCAAAGACTTTCATTCAGATCAGAGATATAATATTCAGCACAGCATATGCAGCAAAATTCCACCAGAAGACACAACTCAGTCTGGTTGATGTCTATAAAGATAGAATACAACTAAATAAAGGACCAAGTAGGAAGAAAATGACGTTACTAGAAACCATGTGCACCCATAGTTATTAAAGGCGCAAAGGATCCGAGAACCTATGCATAAGAACGCCTGACAGAGCGACACATTAAAGTAAACTTGAAAGACAATTCCAAATAATTTCTTAACAAATTCAAGTCATTAAATCTATTTAATCTAAGAATGCATGCATCCAAGAGATTGGACGAGTGCCTGTTAAAGGTCACCCACCTTTCTCCAGCAAAGGCGCTAGGTCTAAGCCTGGTTCACCTTGAACCTTTAATAACTATGTGTGGAACTAGAGATGAGATGGAAAGATTCCACTAGGTCAGTCAAACCAAATCTTTAACTTGCCCTCAGCTGCATTGAAAAAAGTTTTGCACATGAAATGCAGAACAACTGCAGAAGCATGCACACACCAAAATTCTATAATGCGAGAACAAATCAACAAACTGATTTTGATTTGCAATGTTATTGAGCACAAATGCTTAAAACAAAGAGTGTGTTTGGATAACAATTTAGGGAAGAAAGTAAATATTGAAGGAAAATAGAGACGGAAAACATAAAAGAATTTTTCCTCTTGATGCATGAAGATTTTAGAGGAAAATAATGAGAGAAAATGATTTATGAATAATAAAATTATGAGTTTTAACCTTTACTTTTTCAAAATAGAGGTCAAATTGTAATTTAATTACTTTCCTGCCAAGTTGGAGAGAATGGCATGTCGGTCTCATAATTTTTATTTTCTCGTCATATTTTTCTTCCTCCCATATTTTCTTCGTTCCCAAAAAGTTAAGATAAACTGTACTATTTTCCTTTCTCAATTCTCTTTCCTTCCATATTTTTCCACCAAACAAAACATAGTGCAAAACTCCTTGAAAGAAAGGTAGCTTTGCATATATCAAGACAGAAAAAAATTTCAAATACTTTGATACTTATCTCAGTCCTAGAAAATAAATAATGTATGATTTACTTAAAAGAGATGAACTGCTATCTAATTTCTAGAGAAATAATGAAAACTACAATCTTCTATTCAAATTCAGTCATTTTTTCAAATTCATTTTCCAGTGTCCCAAAGGCATATTGATATTAGAAAACACATACAAAACTCAGTTTTCCGCATTTTATAAAATCCAGCTTGTAGTGTTCTCTTTCAAAAATGTGGTATGTGTGTATTCACCACGCTACCACCATTACCACTGCCAATATTCCACCTCCACAATCACTCACAACTGCCACATATTTGATTATTTCACCAACATCACATTTTAAAAAAAAAAGTTAGGATCTGAGGAACCATAATTCCCACCTATAAATGGTAACTAACACTATACTCCCATTTCTTAACTCCTTAACCAATATAGCCTTAATTAAAATGAGCAGCAAAAGTTGGTAAAAAAATTTAAACAAAAGTGAGTCTTTTGTAATTTTTTGAATGAAATAGAAACAAAACCAGAATAAAAACAAAAAGAAAAACAACTAGATGTAACTGAACAAACATCAGCAAGAATTGAAATAACAGAGTAGCAAATTAACTAAAATTTAGTACATCAAACCTGGAAATCCAGTAACACCAACAATATCACCACGCTTCACATGGGCATGAAAAGTAGCAAATTGAGCTTCATCCATGTCTGACTTGCTGGAAAGAAAATCTCTTATTCAATTGCAATGAATAACATAACTAAGATAATAAGGAATTCAACTCAAGCTAACTACAAAATGGTAACTATTTGTGCACACACACACAGTGTTCCTTCCATTTGGTGTTATTAGGTTCATCTTGTCCTACTGCTGGACAATTACCCATTTGATTTTAACAAAACAGAATTGGTTGTTTGCTTTGCTGTAGTTAAGAGCTCTTTGATTTTAGCGTATGGGAATCAAAAGCCACCAAGTAGAGCATATTAATTCAGTCCAGTTTCTTTTGTTTTCTTGGTAGAGATTATTGAACTATTAACAGCTGTAATTTCCAGCTGTGTCCAGATCATTTGGCTAAAAATTCTCTCTTTTTTTTTTCATAGTCATTTTTAACAGACTATATTTATTTCGTAGAGGGAAAAAAGAACAGAACAGATTCTACTATTTATTGCTTATTACATGTACACTGACTTGTAAAATTTGACTTTTTACTTCCCTGGTTAACTTTTTGGGGTAAGCTTTTCAATTAGGTAAGAAAACAAACAACACAGCCATCTTAATAATTTAAAAAGTATCCACTAATTGATTCATTGTTTCTTGCACTTTCCTTTTGTCATAAAGAAAAGCCTGTATCCTTTTTCCAAGGATGAAGCCCAAGAAGTCTATAACAAACAAAGAAAATACAATATTACCATCTTTTCTAATTTACCAAGCTGGCTTATTGCTTTCCATGAATTGCATAAGCTTTATTTTTTTTTTTTCCAACCCAAATAAATAAAGAATTGAGGAACAAGTTTCCAATTTGTAGAAATTTAACAAATTAAGAATTTTACAACCCAAATAATGATCCAAAATCTAAATAGCTTAATCATTTCCAATTCAAGTTCCTCAGTTTTCAGAGTCACTGAAAAAGCTGCAGTTTTAGTCTTCCATTGTAGAGACAACCTTTTAACTTTACAGGGGTGAGCTCTTTACAGTTCTGATCATGTTTTTTCGTCTATGCTTTTCTCTGTTGTTGTTCGTCACAGGAACGTACTCAATTGCTGGACATGAGATGAGACTGATCAACTAGCCTAGCACAACTTCAAGGCCAGAATAACAGCTGACCTCATGGAATAGCAACATCCATTTCAGCCAACGGTATGGGATAACTTGTGGCTGCCAGCACTAGAGGGTCACAATATTGGGCCTCAGTTCCTTGAAAATTGGGGGTTGGTAATTTGAACTTTCTAAAGGTACTAGGTCTCAAAAACAATAGCTTCACCAATAATATTCCTTCTGAAATTGGTTGTTTGTGAAGACTACGAACACTATACCTGCTCAATAATTCACTCACTGTTCAGATCCCATTCAATATTTTTAGATGTTCTAATCTTATTCGTTTAAGTCTTCAGGACGACAATAACAACTAAGCATTTGGGGAAACGAGTGTTTTTTGCTAAATTTTTTGGGATAATGAATGAGGATAAGTGATGACACATAACTAAGCATTTGGAGAAAAAAGAAGACACGTGCTAAAATAAGCATCCAGAAACAAGAATTGAAATGCCAAATAACATTCACATATATTTCATCATAGGAAAGATATAAACATGCATCAAATTCCTGAGAAATTAAACTGACTAGGAAGTTCAAATAAGTGCTAAAAACATCAATCCATTACCAAGTCCACCACTCAGACTCTTCCAGGATTTCAAAAAAGAAAATTGAAAATTTTAAGAAATTTAAGAAAAGAGCATAAGGCAACAATTGGGTACCTGGCATCAGCCACCACTTGGATTTTAAAATCACCTCCATGCAAATCATAAAAAAAGAGCTTTGAAGAGGAAGACCGTTTCTTCATGATTCGCCCTTACATGAGAAAAACAAAAGTAATTAAAAAAAATGACCACATAATACATATTACATCTCATATAAGGAAAAGTCCCTGGTTTAGCATACCAGCCAATGACTCTGTGACATCCTCACTATGCTTTCCATCGGTTATACTTCCATACTCCTCTATATACTTTGCTATGGACTTTGAAACAAAGAATTTGTGAGGATATGGATTTATTCCATTATCCTTCTGGGAAGCAAGATATTTCAGCCTATTCTCAAAGTATTGCTGCATGGATAAGCAAAACAAACAAAACATAAAAAAAGTAAGCATAACTGATTTTTTTTCTGAAATTGAGTCTAATTTATCTTTATATAAAAGAAATCCAAGTGATAATAATCCTATCTCATTCTGAAAAAAAATAGATAAAAATTACAATGTCATGCCTAAAGTGAGAATTAGACTCGTACCGTAGGATCCATATCATCCAACGCAGCCTCGGATGCTGCAGATTTCTGACTCTGGGCGCTGGCTCTCTCTGCAGCCTGGACAACATGTATACATGCACATTTGATAGTAAGACATAGGAAACAGAAAAGCAAACTTATTAAAAACCACGAGTAGTGATGAACGAAATGAATCCAAACCTAATTGCCTTTGGCCTAAAACTAACTCTGCCAAGAGGCACACACCAAAAAGCCAAGAAGATAGAATTTTAATAAGAATAAAGCACCTGTTTGGCCTTCTCTTCCTCTTTCCGGCGCTTCTCTTCCTCTCTCTGCTTGTTCTTCAATTCCTTCTTGCGAGCACTGCCCAAAGCAAACAAACAAACCAATTACCAGTTAGAAACATCAAAAAAAGCGCAAACGAAGTTAGAATTTGCTTTTGCAGAAGTAAGAGACTCACTTCTTGCTCATCGTTTCTGCAGGAGATTCGGCTTCAGAAGCAGAAGGCTGAGAGTCCATCGCTAAATTGGAGACTGCTTTGGCTGCTTCGTCAACAGTGCTATCCATTTGTTCCTTGAGTCTTCGTTTCAAGGCAAGAGAAACTCAGCCGAAAATGGGAGAGAAGAAGACAGATAGATAGAGTTTTATCTAGGGTTTTGTTTCACTGCGGTTTCACGCTCAACTTATTTATATATTCTTACTATAAAATAGTACTTAGCAATTTAATAATATTGTTGTAAGTTTTTATATATTACTTACCAGACAGAAATATTTAAAATATCACACTTTTTAAAAAAATTATTAAATTTATCTAAATTACAATTAATTATTAAATAAATTTATTAAATTACTTTTTATTTAATATTAATTATTTAAAAAATTATTAAATTAAAATAGTAATTATTAGTTATATACAAAATTTAAACATAAAAAAAATATTTATTACTATTTAAAACCATAAGTATAACAGATATTTTGAAATAACTTGTGACATCCTACCGAGTCGAGTCTTTGCATAGAGACGAGTTGAGTCGAGTTGAACCAAACCCGGTTGGGATAGAATGGGCTTATAAGTGGACTTACTTGAATGAGAGAAAAATATCAAAGTATAAAGATTATGATTTATTTGCATTAAAAGATCAAGTTTGGGTATTAAGTTATAGCCTTTTGTCACTTGAGGTATCATTTGGTAATTTTACACCCAATCAATAATATTTGGGAACCTACCCGTGAGCTCCATGTCACTTTCCCATTTTCATCTTTATCTTCATCTTCTTCATTTTCTTCCTCTCCTCATCCACCTTCTTGTCAATTTTAATGGTAGAAAAAGGAAGCTAAAGAAGAGTTCAAGCTTTTTGGAGTAAAGGTTTGATATCTCTTTTCATTTACCATTTTCTTTGCATGAGAGTTTCTATGGTGTGTTGATAATGAGTTAATATATTGTTTCATGTTAAGTGGGAGGACTGGTAATGGTGAGAAAACAGGGGAGGAATTGAATAAATGAAGTAAATATTGTGTTTATGCTGAAACAGGTTTTACTGGAAATTTTACCAGTAATTTCGTCTTGATTTTGACCACATTTAATGATGGAATTAGGAAGTGTCATAGAAGAGTTATTTGTTCCTATATTTGTTATCTTTACATGGGTTTTTGAATCACCCAAATCGGAGTTGTATCTTGGGAGATATGACCAAAAGAGTGCAGACTGCGCAGGCTGGAAAACACGTCGCGCGTTTGCGACTTTCGTCTTGATTTTGACCCCATTTAATGATGGAATTAGGAAGTGTCATAGAAGATTTATTTGTTCCTCTATGTGTTATCTTTACATGGGTTTTTGAATCGCCCAAATCGGAGTTGTATATTGGGAGATATGACAAAAAGACTGCAGACTGCGCAGGCTGGAAAACACGTCGCGCGCTCGCGACTTTCATTGCGCGCTCGCGAATTGTGTTTTCATGCACTTTTGGACTTCATTTCCAATGCAATTGGATTCCTTTGCTCAACTTGTATGCCTCCAATCCTTTTAAAACAAAAAGACAACATTAGAACATGTAACAAAACAACATGAAAGCATGCAAATGATGTGAAATCAAGTAAACATTATGATTTATGAGGTTATGAAACTATTAATATGATGTTATGTTATACTATTGACATACCAA
>CANUEP010019387.1:0-31461 GCA_947857235.1 Jatropha podagrica | reverse complement strand
ATAGTCTCGGGATCCATCTCGGGTTTGCATACCATGCCTTAACTATTGGGTAATTAATCTAGAAATTAGGTTAATTAAAACTGGAGTCATTTAGGGTTTTCCTAGTTTACCCTTAAATAATTAAACAAGGTGGCGACTCTCATACATTAAGTGCATTTCTATCCATTTGTCATACGCATTTCCACATTGCGAGTGCATATGGCGGGGTAAGGGGTTCACAGCTGTCATTTCCAAATCATGAGTGGGATACTTCTGTTCATGTTTCTTTAACTATCTCGAAGCATACGCAATCACTCGACCATGTTGCATCAAGACACGACCCAATCCTACTTTGGATGCATCATAAAATATAGTGTAACCTTCAGTACCTGATAGTAAGGCTAGTACCAGAGCGGTAGTCAAACACTCCTTAAGTTTTTGGAAACTTACTTCACAAGCATTAGACTAAATATATTTGGCATTCCTCTAAGTTAACTTCATTAATGGTGCTTTTGCACAACGCGTCGATAATAACCGGTTAAACCCAGAAAATTGTGAATTTTTATAACTATAGTTGGTCTAGGCCAATCGATAATCGCCTCAATTTTCTTAGGATCAACTTTAATTCTGTCTTCTTACACCACATGACATAAGAAATTCACGCTTTCCATCTAGAATTCACATTTAGAGAATTTGGCATATAACCCATGCTCCCTCAAAGTTTGCAGCACAGTTCTCAGATGATCCATATGCTCTGCTTCAGTTCTAGAATAAATCAGGATATCATTAATGAATATGATCATAAACTAATCTAGGTAAGGCTTGAATACACAATTCATCAGATCCATAAAAGTTGTTGGAGCATTGGTGAGCCCGAAAGACATAACCAAGAATTCATAGTGTCCTTATCTGGTTCTAAAAGTAGTTTTAGGAATGTCCTGCTCTCTGATCTTCAGTTGATGATAATTGGATCTTAGATCAATTTTCGAGGAACAAGTAGCTCCTTGCAACTGATCAAAATGATCATCAGTCCTAGGAAGCGGATACATTTTTTTCACCATGACCTTGTTTAACTACCTGTAGTCAATACATAAGCGAAGTGAACCATCCTTCTTCTTCACGAACAAGACCAGAGCACCCCAAGGTGAAGTGCTTGATTTGATAAAACCTTTGTCTAATAATTCCAGTAGTTGCTCCTTGAGCTCTTTCAATTCTACAGGGGTCATCCTATAAGGTGGCATAGATATAGGCTCTATGCCAAGAATTGACTGAATGCAGAATTCGATCTCTCAATTTCGAGGAAGACCAAGTAATTCCTCTAAAAATACATCTAAAAATTCATTACAATTGGCACATGTTCTGCTTTGCGAGTTTTTGATGTAGTGTCTTTTACTAGTGCTAGGTAGCCCTGACAACCCTTTCTCAACATCTTTCTAGCACTTAAGGAAGAAATGAAATTATGAGGAGCTATGTTTCTATCCATCCTATAGACTAGTTTCATACCATTGGGCAGATTTAAAGCAATTTCTTTCTTTTTACAGTGAATTTCTGCCCCATATCTCAATAACCAATCCATACCCATAATGGCATCAAAGTCAATCACATCTAGAATAATTAAATTTGTAGGTAGGTCTCTACCCTTAATTACTATAGGATAGTCTGTAATGACCGCATTATTATAAACAGGTTCGCTTAGTGGTGTTGACACTAACAAAGGAGAATCTAATTTGTCGAACGTTATATCTACCTTAGCAGCAAATTTGGGAGACACAAATGAATGTGTGGCACTAGGGTCAAACAATACTCGCTTCAAGTGAACAAATAGTAAGTATACCTGTCATCACGGCATTAGATGCCTAAGCGTCTCCCTAAGTCAAGTGAAAAAGTTGCGGTTGTCCCCCTATAAGTTGTTGCGGTGCTTGTCCTGAACTTTGACCTCTGCCTCTGTCGTAAGAACCATGGCCTGGTTGGCCTGTGAATTTGGAGCCTGATGCAAATGGTATAATAGGAGGTCTAAACACACTACCCATGGATGATTGAGATGGCATAGGTCGAGACTGAAGAAATGAGCAGTCTCTAGCATAGTGCCCAGTCTGATGGCAACTGAAGCAAACATTAGTGTCAAAATTACATGCTCCTTTATGAATTTTACCGCATCGGTGACATGCTACCCCACTAGGTCTATTACTAAATCCAGAACCGAATCCACCACTGACACTACTCAAAGACATACTCCTTCTCTGCCCAAATTTCTTCTTATCTTTCCTCTTACCAAAAAATCCCCTTCCATGGAATTGTGAACCTAAAGACTGCATACCCACATTAAAAGATCCACTCATTATTAGTAAACTAGGATTTCCAAATGAAGCTACATTCCTAGTATCTCTTCTGCCTAAAATTGCCCCTTCAGAATTAAACTTAATTTCCATTTGTTTGGTAGCATCAATCACAACACTAAAATCTTGCTCCTTTTATTGAAACAAGGAAGCATAAATCATACTTAAACCACTGACAAATCTATAAATCTTGGTGCCCTGATCTGGTATGGATCCCGGTGCATACCTACTCAATTCAATAAATTTGGTAGCATACTCATCTATAGTCATATCACCCTACACTAGAGACTCAAATTCTCTCATTTTAGCTCTTCTAGTACCCTCTGGTACAAATCAATTCATGAAAAGATCAGAAAACTATCGCCAATTCAACCTATTGATAGAAGGCTGAACGTAATCTCTAAACCATATCTCAATTATTCCCTCCATCCTATGACCTGCAAAAGTTATCGACCTCTCATCGTTGCAACCCAACTCCAGATAAAATTCTCTTATTCTAGCTAAGAATGAGTAATCATCCTTAGTTCCTGTGAATTTAGGTGGCTTATACCGAATAAACTTATCATAGAGGTTGTCACTAACTATTCTTAGAGCATCTAAAGGTGGAGCCTGCTGAACTAGCTGTTTTGCTAGTTCGAGTATGGGAGGAGGTATTAGCTGCTGCTGTACCTATGGTGTATGAATCTGAAAGAATTGTTGTTACTGTATTAACAAATTATTCATCGCAGTAATGGCTTGCTGAAGTCCAATCACCATAGTATTGACTTCTGGAGGATTTATAGTTGCATTTTCCTCATTTTGATTTTCTTGTACCCTATCCTCTTGATCATCTAAATTCCTAGCGAGTCCACTCTATTGACGTCTAGCTGGAGCCGGATGCCTGGAAGAAGCTTCATCTGTAGCATCTCGCTCCATATCATCAAGTGCTCTTCACCTAGTATTCACCATATTGAAATTCAAAGCATAAAATATATTACTATAAACGTAACAAGTCCTATCCTACAATTATCATAAAATCCTACCTCCTAAAGTAGTTCTAACAATATGACTCCTAAAACGATCACGCTCAAATTTAAGAAGCAAGGAAACTGCATTAAGACATGACAAAAAATAAATCCGCAATCACATCTAAAAATATAAAACTAAAGCTCTGATACCTACTTTGTCACGATCCAAAATCATTGGCTGGACCGGCACTAGGACCTGGGTAAGCTTAAAACCCCCTAGGCCCGTAGTAAGCTTGATTATAAAGTCCATATATGAGTCTTCCGTTAATAATAGTGAGCCCATATTAATTTTTACTCGTGTGGGTCCAGCCTCCATTTAGTGTTGGTCCAAAAGTAAATATCTCATTAGATCACATATGATTGGGCCTAATAATTCTCAAATACAACATGGCTACTGGCCACACTTACATCAAAAGAAATAATAAGGACAACTATTATTCCATATGTCAGCTCACTCATAATATACATAATTAAGATATACTTCTTACGACTGCGGAGTCCAGTATGTCCAAAAATAGAGAATTTTCTTAAAGTAGCAGTATTTTAACTAATTAACTATATAAGTTTAAAATATACTTTGGAGCTCTGTGGAGAAGAATATAGAGGCTTAACTCTCCTTTGGGGATCTCCTACTTCCTGAAAAGTTGGTGGGACGAGGGATGAGTTTCACAAACTCATTAAATAACAATAAACAATGCATGACCAGACAATCACATAGAATGCATCTTTAGTTACAAAACTAATCACACTGCCAGTCATGCACATGTAACAATATCAGCATCCACAATTAATTCAACTTCAAATAATCAATCACATGAAAATTAGTTTGTGGCGTCACCAAAACCCCTGATGAGCTGTCCTCTCACATGATTCATCTTCTCTATGTGTGAACCAAGGAGCTGATCCCCCGGTACATGGCCGACCGGTCCAATTCTTGCTTGACCAGCCCTCTCATTATTTTTCCATGCCCTCCTTTCTTTCCATACCATCAGGAGGCCAACCTGTGGTCATTCATATTATATCATTATATATCATCAGACGCACACGGGGGCACCAATCTCCCATACATGGCCAACGGTACCAAAGACCGTTCTCACAAACCCATGGTGACCCATTTCATTCTAATTCCACTCGAACAAAGCAATCCAAATCACAATACATTTAATCAATAATTCATCCAATTACCAATCATCAAATCAATAATCAATATGCATGTTATAAAATATGATGATACGATTATTAAATAATAATATAATATATTTTGATATAAAAATATTTAATGATATAATACAACAAATTTATGGTGATATATAATCATGATGTTATGAAATGCATATCATGCACCATTTGTTATTACTCACAATGATATTAGGATATTCAAATCTTAATTCTGATTCTGGTGTGGAGGAGCAGTAGATAAGTTCACACGATCTATGAATTTAAAAATATAGAAAGAACTCATCAGTCCACTATTCTATTCAACGCGAAATAATATATAAAAAATCAATCTAACCAAATATTCACTACCTTAATAAAATAAATTATCAACCTCCAAAAATTCAACTAGTTGAAAATCTCATTTTATTATAAAAATATTCCACTACAAATTTTATTCTCAACCTACAATTTTATTTTCAACTCATCAACTACTAAATCCAATATAAACATTACTATATACCACAATCAATAAATGAATCCCAACAATCAATCAATTTTTCACACAATTAAAATTTAAGGGATTATTTAAAAATATTAGGGATATTTTTAATACCCTTAATCACATAAAATAGCCCAAAATTTATAGATCGGTGACTGAGAGAAATGAGCTGGTGGTTGAGGCTTGCTGCGTTTCAAGTAGTGCAGCTGTGGCTATGGCCTGACGTGGCGTGGAGGAGGGAGAGCAGTGCTGAAGCTACTGCTAGTGGTCGACATGAGGTGGCACGACCCTTAAAGCTGCTGGCTTGTGGCGGCGTGACATGAAGGAGAAAGAGGGTTGTTGTGGCATCGCCGGTTCACGTGAAGCAAAGGGAAGGAGCTCACTGGTGTCGTCACTGGCATGAGGCGCTGCTAGAGCTGGCGACAGCGTGGCTAGCGTAGGGAGAGAGGGACGACAGTGAGAGAGAGAGAGAGAGAGAGGGAGCGAGGCGGTGAAGAGAAAATAAAAAGAGAAGAGGAAGGGGATGAGAAGAGAGAAAAAGGAAAAGCAATAAAGTTATTGCTAGGGCTTCTAGAGGATGCCAGACCATTCCGGTTTGATTCAAATCGATTTGGTCTAATTCAATAAGTCAACTTGGTTTTGATCAATTTTCGACAAACCAAATGGGTTTTCGAGTTCAATTAAATTTTACGTAGCTTAAATTTAATGGCTAATTAGAATTAAAGTTTAAATGGATATTTTCTGAAATTAAATTCTTTAGGTACTTCACATACCAATCTTAACATATGTCCTATCTTCGTCACCCATTCTTTTTATTAAATCTTCAACTATTTGGATCAGTAATTCAACCTCATCGATTTGAAATGGCTTAGACATAGAGGTTAAGGTAGATTATTTAGTCTCGACTTCTTTTACAATTGATCTAGCTATAATCTGGCACACTCCCATTCAATCCAAGCGATCTCACTTTATTGATGGATATGGAACATAGTACACCCAAACTACTTACATTGTAAGAATAAATGGTTCATACTTTGTGTATCTTTTTCTGCTATTAACTTGTAATATGTTATATTTTGGATGAACCTTCATTCCAATATTAGGTGTTAGATGAAACCATTTGCAATTAAATTATATCATCCATTTTATCGGCATAGCTAGATATTCCAACTCAATACCTGCAAGCAATCTCCCGTAAAAATCGCTTGACTGATCACTGTAGTTTGATCCTTTTACACATACTCCCCTATTTAATGTGTTTTTCTAGTTGACTCAAAACCCTCAGTATGAAACTTGTATCCATTAACAAAGTAACCCGAGTATGTATTTGCAATTGGCAAATGTACTTTTATTAGATCAATAATGAATTTATTATCAATAATACTTTCTGAGTTATGTGCCTGTACAAATAACAAACATTCAATAATTTAAATATTAATTTCATTGATTGTAATTACAAGTTTGTAGTCCGAACTGAAGCTTACGTAACATTTGAACCAATTTGCGAATTCTTCCTCTAGTCTTGCATCAGCAACACCATGGGGTGAATTGGGAATTCGTTCTCCCAATTTAGCAATATATTTCTTACAAAAATATGTCAACAAACCACATTAAGTTTACTAGTTATAATACAGTAACTGGCTTAATTTACAAAAGTAGATATACTTACTGAACCAATGGGGTCACCTCTTTGCAGTTTAATAAAATATAAGTTCGAGCTGCATGGATCTCTTGCTCATTTAAATGCCTTTTTTTTTTTTTTTTGCTTGTCTAATTGTGCATCCTGGATAGGTAAAAATTGATAGATTGTCTTTTAAATTCTCCTCCATTCTATCACCTCCATCATCATTTCACGAGACTCATCAATGTTTAGTGTAAACATGGGATGCAACGTAGTAGGAACAAAAAGTGGAAGCTTCTTCCATCAAGTATGCAATGCATATCGATCCCTCAACCTTTGCCTTGTTGTGTACCTTTCTTTTTTAATATGTGAAGATATCTATAATAAGAAATAAAACATAATATGTAGATTACCATCATTTATTAGTTCGATTGAAATGGTATAAATGCAAACAATACTTTTCAAAGGGAAACATCCGTTTATATTGCACCAAACCTGCTGTTTGTGCATCAGAAGGTAAATAAATTGATAGATGCTCCATAGAATCAAAAAATCCTTATGGAAAAATTCTCTCTAATTTGCAAATGATTATTGGTATTTCTCGAGCAAGGTGATCCATATCCTCTAATCTCAGGATAGTGCTTGTCAAATCCTTAAAAAAAGACTTAGCTATGTCCAGGCTTCCCTTATTTTAACTGGTAAAAGCTCTCAGAAAGCTATTGGTATTAGCCTTTGCATAAAAACATGACACTCATGGCTTTTCATCCTAAATATCTATATTTCTACATGTCAACACATTGAGCCATGTTTGATGCATATCCATCTGGAAACTGCAACCCAGAGACCCACTCACATAATATTTGCTTTTGTGTCTTGTCTCAAAATCGTCTCGTCTCTCCAATCTATTCTAGCTCAGGACAATGATAAATTTCTTTCATATCTACTCAAGCTTTGGCATTATTCTTTGTTTTCCCATCAATATTCATTACAGTGTTAAAGATATTTTCAAATACATTCTTTTCTATTTGCATGACATCAAGGTTATGTTGGATAAGCAAAGTACTCCAGCACGACAAATCCCAAAATATACTTCATTTTTTCCATCAGCTACTCCGATGAATCCTACCATTTACCTCTTTATGTCCTAAATCTGTCACTTTCATAAGCTCCAACTCTTTGTTTTCTAATAAAATTTTTGTGCCTAACTTTATCAATGGAGGGGAAGGTCATAAATAACTTTATTCTTCTGAAATACTATCGATTTCACCTTCATGCATAGTCAACTAGGAGAAATTTTCAGTGACTGTCAAACTAACATTGCTTTCTACCATTTTCAAGGTAAAAGATTCTGTATTTTTCATGTAGTATGGACAAGCAGTTTTGCCTACAATGCTCCAGATAATATTGAAAGTACATGAAAGTTAGTAATTGTCCATAGTAAAGCAGCTCGGAGCATAAAATTTTAAGAATTTGAAATGTCATAAGTTTTGACACTTGATTCCCATAACTAATTCAACTCCACAATTAAAAGCTATAAGAAAACATCGATTTTATACTTTGGGTTCATTAGTCCCAGCACAATAACACACAAGAACATATAATCTTTTTTTTCATACACATGGTGGGGGTAAATTATATGGTGTGATAATTACAGGCCATGAGGAGTATTGTTGGCTTAATTATCCAAATGGTTGAAAACCATCCATGTATTGTCCTAATTTGACATTCCTAATCTCAACAATAAATGACGGATGTTGGTCATTGAAGAGTTTCCACACTTCAAAATCTAATGGATGACGCATAACATCAGCTTCACGTTCGTGTTCTATATGTCATCACATCTGTTCAGCTGTAGCATGAGATGCATATAGCCTTTGAAGTTGTGGAATCAACGGAAAGCAATACATTTTCTTAAATGTTTTCTCTTTCTGTTGTCTCCCAATTCCTCGACATCGCCTTTTATATCTAGGAAGGTTGCCGAACATGCAAACCCTTGATTCACTATCATTACCATAAAATATCATACAGTTATTACAATAATAGTTTATCTTCTCAACCGATAGCCCTAAACTCTCAACCAACTCCTTCATTTGTTAAAAGTTACCAGCTATGGAATTATCACCCAACATCACTTCTTTCATGAATTGCACAAAATCATTACAACACCTTTCAGAAATGTGATGCTCTGATTTAACATGCAACATTTGCATACTATAGAAAGCAAAAAATGACTCTGCCAACTTGGCCAAACTTCATGATTAGCAGCGCTTATTATATCATACAACTTTTGTATGATCATGTTTGGTGACTCTTGGACTATCGATCAAAACTATTATCAATCCTAGTTTCACCATGATATACCCCCTGATAATAGTTTTCTACCTTTCGGCGTCGGTAGCCTGTGTTTCTGATATCATTCGCTGTCATCGAGGAGCACCATGCTGCAGTTAACTTCTTCATTTATAGAACTTGATAGAGGGAGAGAGTCGACAAAGGAAGGCGACTAAATCGCCCTAAATATTTTGCAACCAACCAGATTGATCAATAATAGATAACAATCGATCACTATTTTAATTGATGTGGCAAAAAAATTCCATCACTAATAAAAACATGGGTTACTAATTAAAATGGAATGTTGGTTGTCACCACGGTCGCAAAGGCATCACCATTCTGTTGTTACTAAATCCTGCCAAAAGTAGATGCTAAATTTAGCAATGAAATATATGTCGGTCGCTATATAGTTGCTAAGTCGGTTGCTACTCTGTAGCACAGGTGTGCACCAATTCTTGGTGCGAAATTTAGCGACAAATGTGATTTATGTCGCCAAATTCATCTCTAAATCAGTTGCTAGTGGTAGCTAATGCAGTCGCTAAACTACTAAAGGCTTCACAAGAATTTTCTCTCATTGGTGGTCATAGTTCTGTCGCTAATTAGCGACAGAAATACATCGGTCACTAAATTCTGTTGCTAAAGCTTTTTCTTCTTCTTTTTTTTTTTTTATAATGAATCCACTATGAAGCTGTCATCTAACATATTGAGCTAAGGTTCACCAAGAATGCACTTATAACCCTATTGAGAGATAAATCTCAAAAGTCAAACTCTATTTTTACCAGTGTTCTGAGAATCAAACCGGTTAGTGAACCGGTGAAGGTAGGAGTTCATGGAAGCGGAAGGTTTGACCGGGTTCAATACGGTTGAACTGGATTTTTATATATAATATTTTTCAATATATTTATTAAATAAAATTGAAAATATAAGTTACAAAAAAAATTGTGAACTCCAATAAAAAAATTTTCAAATTTAGATTTTACAAAAAAAATAAAAATTAGTAAATAATTTTAAAAAATAAAATATAAATAAATTTAAAATAAAAAATTAATTACCATAAAACATATTATTATTTTTCAATTTAATTAATATATTAGGATTTGAGTTTATAAATAAAAAGGCCCAAAAATTAAAAAAGTAGTGGCCCAAATTTTTTGGAGGTCCAAATTAAAAAAAAGCCCATAATTTATGGAAAAGTATCCAAAATTGAATCAAAACGGTTTTTTACCCGTCCGGTTCAGCAATTTTAATCAGTTTTGACCAGTTCAGTCCAATTTTAGGTACCCGATTTTTCAATGTAATCCAAATCGGACCATAGCCCGATTCCTAATCGAACCAATCAAACCAGTCGGTCCGGTCCGATTTCAGAACTATGATTTTTACGTTTGAATCTCTTTTCTCCTTTAAAATGAACTTTATCTAGCTTGTGAAATATCCATTTTAGTTTAATTTTCAAAAATTAAAATTTTGCGCAACTTTGGTTCACTAAATTTCAATCTTTTTAGTTTAACTAAATATATGATTATGCCTACAAATTGGGCAGTGAATTACGTTTAGCATATTTTTACATAATTATGACTTAGATTCTCAAGAAACGCATAGAATGTACTATAAGGACTGTACTGGACTGATCAACGTGAGATAATTCTTCATGTAGTTGACCCACACTATCAAATTACAAATTCTTAATTAATTTTCTCTTTTATTTTTAAGCTTAGTACTTATTTTTTTTATATTTTAATTTATAACATAAAAATTGTTAAAAATCAATTTATATAACACTAAATATATCTGTTTTTAAATAAATTTCATCATTTTTATGTATATATGTTACATTGAGAACAAAGAATTAAGGTTAATTTAGCATATGAACTTGTTTAAAAAGATTACAAATATAATTTGATATTTTAAACTAATTTAGCCCGTAAACGTGTTTTGAATTATTAAAAAAGTCATATTTGACTTTTTTGAGCAGATTTAATTTATTTTTTTTTGCAAATTAATAAATTAATTCAAATCAATATATTATTATTTTTACTCCTTATTTTGTAATATACTTTATATATTTTTATCTATTTCATATTTAATTATCTTTTAATAAATTATATCGCTCAATCAGAACTATAGCTTTAATAAAAGTCTACAAAATAATTACAAAGATTACCTTTTTTTTATTTCAAGTTCAAAAAATAACCTTTTTTTCAATTTCTTTAAACAAATTTAGGGGCTGACATTCATTTATTTCATTAAAAAAAAAAAAAAAAAAAAGATGAAAACGAGCCTTGCGCCGCGTTGCTTAAAATCTTGGTTTCCGTAGCAGTTGCCCAATAACATAATCAAGAAAAATTTATTTAATTTAAGAAAATAATAACAAAAAGCCTTCATCCATAAGGAAACCAAACTTGCCTATAATTACGCGTGTATAGCGTAGCAGGTATTCTTTTTTTAATTCGAGAATCGAACATCCTTGCTAAGATTTCAACTTTTTTTCATTTTCTTCTTAACAAACTTAGGATTTCTTTTCGTTTATTTACATTATTGAATTGAATCAGGAGGTTTTGCTGTTGATATTCTGATCTGATCGCCAACAGTCATGTCGATGCTCGATTCCTTCTTCAATAAAGGATTTAAAGCTGCCAAGTGGTAATTTAATGACTTCGTTCTTTCTCCTTTTATTTTTTTTTATTTTGGTTTATTAAGGGTTTTATTGTGAATTATGCGATTGGGAATTTTTGGGTTTTGTTTGGTTTCTGGGAAAATATCATTTAATCACGCTCTGGTCTGCTACTTCTGGTGTTTTGAATATTTTTTTTTTATGTTCAGTAAAACCCTACTCAAGTTGACAATACCGCGCATAAAATTGCTGAGAAATAGGAGAGAGATTCAGATCAAGCAAATGCGTCGTGACATTGCTAAGCTTCTTGAGACTGGACAAGAAGCTACTGCTCGCATTCGGGTATAATTATGTGCGTAATTGTTCCCGCTGGTTAAATAATATACAGTCCAATTGAGTTTTTCTTTTTGCCCCATTTCAGGTAGAGCATATAATAAGAGAAGAGAATATGATGGCTGCTCAGGAGATCCTTGAGCTATTTTGTGAGCTTATTTCTGTGCGTCTTCCAATCATTGAAGCCCAAAGGTTATTTCTCATTGTCTTTTTGTTTCCAGATTATTGTCTTAGTTGGTGTTGTCTTTTGAAATTAGTAGCCTGCAAGTAATAGGCTGAAGTCAGCATTGATTATGATTAACTGTTTAAGTTTAGCTTGCGTTAAACATAACCTAATTATCTTGAAGAGATTTCATTGCATATTGGTGGGAAATTTAGATTAGAAGTTAACGAGATTTAGTCTGCTGTATATTTAGTCGTTTGGATTTTACAAATGCAATGTTTTGGGTTTATCCTGACAAAAAAATGACAAAGAACATCAGAGACTGAAAATGTTTGCATATGCATTATTCATATGGATGTGTGAGTTTTAGAATATACCATGGGCTTTTTCATTCAGACTAAATTTGGCCTGCAAATTTAGATAAGCAACTAATTAGTTAGCTCAAACAAATATGCTTATTTCATTATCGTCCGAATAAATAAACTGAAGGTCCAATAAGTTGTCAAGAAGACAACACACAACCCCTTAGTTTCCAATAAATTTCTATAATTGTTTGCTGGAATTGAGTAACATTGTTGTATTCCAAATAAGTGATGCTTGCCTGAATTTTTAGGGAGGCTCCTTAATCTGCATTACAGCCATATGATTGTAACTATTGTTGTGCATTGTTATTTTCTTCAAGTAACAAGCTTACTTGGAAACCCATCTCTCTATACAACTCAACAGAATATCATTTTCCTATCCTGTTAGTATTTTCTATATAAGCCACCTATCGCCGAGTGGGAAGTAATGAGGCGAGTCTCCCCCCTGAATGAAGTAGTGGGCCCCCTTCCCTTCAGCCCTTTATTTAGATTCTTTCTATTTTTGAATTCTTTATCAAATCAAATTTATAAAAAAATCTCTCTGGCAAAAGGCAATTTGTCTCCTTTGGACCCTTGCCCTTTTTCAGGTAGCTTTCTTACACCTATTCAGCTAGTGGGGCATTGGTCATAACCGAAATTCATCTTTCATTTATTTATCCCAGTTTAGAGCCCATGTCCATTGATTGAAGACATAAATTAGAGAAAATGCAAGGAGAAAATAATCATTGTAAATAGTACAAACGTGCATATGCACTCGAAGAACAGGACTTGGAAGCGCATAAATATATGATGTCCTTATATAGTTTTGGCAAGTATCATGTTCATTTGACATCATATCACATGAGCAGTTGTCGTACTTCATATGCTGCTAAGCTTAGCTCTAGTTAATATGAGTTAAAAAGATGTAGCAGCTCAAAGTTAAAAACTTCTGTCTTAGAAATCAAATGTCTGAAAGTCAAATTTACTTCAGGGAATGTCCTTTAGACTTGAAAGAAGCAATATCTAGCATCTGTTTTGCTGCACCAAGATGTGCCGATCTGCCAGAATTGCTGCAGGTTCAACTGCTATTTGCTTCCAAATATGGAAAGGAATTTGTAGCTGCTGCAAGTGAGCTTATGCCAGAATGTGGAGTCAATCGCCAGGTTTTATGAACTTTCACTTTGTGTTTTTGCTTAGTTACATAGGAAGTGATGTTTGCATGTTTTGTTTTTTCTAGTGACAATGTTCTTGTGAATTAAAATGCTGCAGTTGATAGAACTTTTATCAATTCGTGCTCCTTCACCTGAAGTAAAATTGAAGCTCCTAAAGGAAATTGCTGAAGAGCATGAACTAGATTGGGATCCAGCTGCCTCTGAAACTGAGCTTTTAAAACCGCACGAAGATTTGTTGGTAAGTTATATTGCGTTGCTGCTCTATTTTTGTTTTTTTTTTTGTTTTTCACTCCCTTCACGTGCCCTACATTGTCAGAATGGTCCAACACAGTTTGTCAGCAGCTCCAAGCTGCCCCTTCCAAAAGAGAAACATGATGAAGCATTGACCTCCATTCCTGATAATGCCCATGATAAACAGCCAGAGTCTGATTCAGACTTCGACGAACTGGATTTTCCTGAAGTTCCTAAGGTGTCTTTACGGCCAAGTGCAAATGCTGCCTCAGCACCAGAAATGGAACCTATACCAGCTACTGCACAATGTGGCATTGATAACGAATCAAATTCCCCTACATCCTATAAAAATCTAGCGCCAGAAACTCATTTAGAAGATGAAGATCTAATTAAAGAAAAGCCACTGGCTGCGAAGGATGAAACGCCCAATATCATATCCAGTGCCAAGGAAGAAAAACAATTCTTGCCTTTTATGTCTCCCCCTTCAGCATCTCCAGCATCCATTTCCACAAGACTGAATAATTTGTCTCATATCTCAAGGACAAAAAGTGAGGCCAATGTAGATAGTGAGGCCAATGTAGATCTGCTGGATGTTGTAGCTGCTGCTCAAGCTGCTGCAGAAACTGCTGAACGTGCGGCCGCGGCTGCTCGTTCAGCAGCTACTCTTGCACAGGCCAAGATTAGTGAGCTTACCAAGAAAAATAGTGAGAAATTCCCTGATGATGAGAATCCATTTCATACAGATAATCATGCTCAATCAGTTACTAAAGAAAAGCCACACTTGGATCATCAACGCTCTTTTGGTGATCGCAATGGTGTCTCAAATTATCTGGGTTCGCATCAACTTCTTGAAGGCCACCAGCAGCCTGAATTACATGAACTTCCTTCTTTTGAAAAACTGAAGGTGGATTATGATTCTCCTAGTGTTCAAGTTCCTGAGCAAGGGTCTGTTCATCACCAGCCTCAAAGATTGCCTTCAATGGACGATGAATCGTACTTCTCATATCCAAATTTGTTTACGACACAGAACTCAAATGTTGGACTCAATAATGCTCAGTCTGTGACAGATAATTCCCATTCCCATTCATCGCATGGTGTTTGAGTTGTTAGATCCATTATTCTGGAACTTATACAATGTGGTTTTGATAATCCTATTTTAGATGTGAAAGTAATGAGGTCATTTTGTTGTTCAAAGTGGCTTTGGATGAGTGGCTTATTTTGTTATGTATTGATGAAAGTTTAGGACATACTGTACAAAAGTACTTTCGTTAGTAATAAATGTGCCCTTTAATGAATTTTAAAGAAAGGGTGCGTGCGAGAGAGAAGTTGAATAAAACATATATAAGCATATAAAACAGATATAAAATGCAAGAATTGATTGAGCAGAAAGCATATAAAACAGATACAAATCTATTATTAAATAAAACAAGTCACAAGATACATCTTTCCATGAGTCGAATAAAGACTCCCCCTCTTGAGGATCAATCAGTTCAATTTTAACGACTGGATGTCAGTGCGGAAACATCTAGAAAATAAATAAAAGAATAAATAAAAACATGAAGTGGAGGACAATGTTTATGATTTCATTTTGATTACAATTAATTTAAACAAGGTGCACAAATTTGCAGTAAGGAATTAATCTGAGGCAGCATGCATACAAAGAAAAAAAAAATTGCAGTGGCAGCGGACACAAATTGCACGTCACTAATGCTGCCTCATATGCACAAATGTAATGAATACAATACAGAATAAACTTACTGGAGACTTAAATCAGGATGATATGTTCATCAAATCAGGAAGGCCAAAAAATTAAAAATAAAAGAGACAATTACAATAAAAAAAAAAAATTAAATAGTGAGTATTTGAATTTCCTCTTTACTTGTAGCTGATCTGTGCCAGGTTCACCTTGGACCAGATAACTCTACCGCGTGCAAATTTTCTGTTGAGTCAACAATCCAGTCAGAACTAGGATGAGGAGCTAGCTCCACCTCTTGCCGGAGAACTTCTACCTTTTGCCACTCATCCCATCTTTCTGCTAACCCATCCCCTTCGAGCATTCTAACCACTTCTGACATTTTAGGCCGGTCCATTGGAGAGCCTTGTGTACAGAGTAATGCAACTTGTATTAACTGCTCTACCTCAGATTCTACATATTTGTTCTGAAGATCAGGATCTACCAACATTTCTAGCTTTCTCTCTTTCAGAAGTCCTTTTACCTAGTATCACAGTTAAATCAGATGGATGAACAATTTATCACTGAACAAGAAACAAGACAGGTGATGGAAGCTGAAATATTCACCAAGACATCACAGAGTTGATCCACTAGGACTTTTAATCCTTTGGGAAACTTGTTGAATTTTCTCAAAATGAAGGGAACATCCGTGCCATTTATGAGTTTCACAATGATTTTACTTCATAGCTGACATATGAAACTAAAAGTAAACTTTGATCCATATCAAGAGAAGGATATGACTACATAACTATGCATGAATGCAGTTTGTCTTGGATGCATGTCAAAATTCCAATATGATGGTTACAAAAGATGAATGAGCAAACACCAGTAACAGAGTGCATACCCAATCAAGCAACATGACATCATCATCATTTGCAAGCCGAGCAAGGTCAAAAGCCCTCTGTCCGGTGATTAGCTCCAGAAGCATGATGCCATACCCAAAAACATCTGTTTTTTCAGATGATTTTCCAGTAGAAAGGTACTCTGGAGCTATATGCCCTATTGTTCCACGGACAGCAGTAGTGACATGAGTATCCTTGTAGTCCATCAACTTAGCCAACCCAAAGTCCCCAACAACAGCCTCAAATTCCTCATCCAGCAAAATGTTTGCAGCTTTAACATCACGATGAATAATTTTTGGGTCACAATGATCATGCAAATAAGACAGACCCCTAGCAGATCCTAGTGCAATTCGCTTCCGCGTTGGCCAATCAAGAGGAGGTTGAGATGGTGGGCGTTCTACAAGCATCATTCACAAAATCAATATAGCAGAGGGCCAACATTAAAGTAAGAAAATTTAATCATCCAATCATACAGCAAAAGATGTGAGGAGGCAGGTGAAATATCGATGATTAATGGAAGAGGAGCTAGCTCGCCTCGTAAACAGGATGCAACACTTCCATTTGCCATGTAGGGATAAACAAGCAATCGTTCAGTTGGTGTCATGCAAAACCCACGTAATCTAAGGAGATTCCTGTGGACAGCCATGCTAATCATCTCTACTTCTGTTTGAAACTGCAGCTCCCCTCCAGGTGTGCGCTCTTCTTTCAGTCTTTTGACAGCTACCAATGAGCCATCCGCTAGACGTCCTTTGTAAACCTTACCAAATCCTCCTCTACCAAGGATGTTTTTGTTGCTGAAGCTATCTGTTGCAACTTGTAATTCTCGCAGTGAAAACCTTTTAAGTTGTCCAAGGTGAACTTCAGGATCCTCTTCAGCTGCAAAGAAATAACAAACATGAATATCAGACTGACAAAGTCACAAGAAAGATCAACAATGTTTAGTTTTCAGTTAAAATGCTAACCAGGCACATCAAAGAAGAATTCTTGAGGTTTCCTACGACGCCACCAAGCAAATGCTATTGCAGGTGCTGCAAACAGTAAGGCTGCACCAGCAGCTACTCCTCCAGCTATTGCTCCAGTTGCACTATTCCCTCCTGAAGTTTTGACGCAATGGAGAAATAAAAAATCAGCAAACAAGTCATCAAATTATAAAAAACAATTGTTGGCAACAAATACTAATCAATCAATAAGATGATGCACTTCATTCAACTTTTGAAAAGGTAAATATTCTTCAATAATCATTACAAAAATGAGAAACCTGCCTACCCAAGGTGAAAAGTGATTGCCCCTGAAGATGGAGTCAACTTTGCTGATTGATAAATGTACCCTAAAGGAAAATTACAGAATAAAAAACAGAAAAGGAATAATAAAAATAGGCTTTTTAGGTAGGTCATAAAATAAGGTGCAAGATAAGCAACCCTATGCAAGATCAAAGGAATGCTACTAATCCTGTAAATCTTGAAAAATCAGAAACCAACATTTCTTCCATGACGCTAGGATTAGGTCCTAGTTATTGATCCCAATCAATGATTTTGTTTCTCGAATCAATTCAAAAGTTCATAACTTAGAATGTTTCAAGGAAATCCCATTTTGCACCTAAACTTTGACACTTTGATCAATTGAGTCCTCTTATTTTAATTTGGACCAATCAGACTGTAAACTCTTATTTCTAATCAATTGAATCCCTAGCTAAAAATACATGTAATAACCTCATATGGAAGTGATAAGGGAGTAAATTTCCACCATTTACATGTAATAACAACAATTTTGTCCTATTCTCTAAGCTAACTTGTGCAAGTAGAGCCTACATACTTTTCCCATTAAAAAGCTTTATTTTGCCACTTCCTAATAGTTCTGTTTAGTTTTGTCTGGTTGGGAACTGAAATGACTTAAAATTAGAGTTCAGGAGTCTAATTGACCCAAATTAAAGTAAAATAACTCAATCAATCTGATGTGAAGTGAAATAGGCAGCATAAATAAAACAGTGCAATTAAAAGAAATAATGTGCTTCAGCAATTAAATTAATGAAATGGTGCACGTTAAGGAAGAAGCACACTATAACATGTTTCTAATCATGCCAATTCAGTAAGAAGTTAGCCATGCCAGCTAAAGTTGTTAGAGTTGTTACAAGATCAGTTTTTGGTAATGAATTAGTTAGCTTGTTGTAATCGAATATAAAAAGATAGATTGATCAATTGTAAAAGAATATTCTGGATCATTCATCTCCAATAATACTTTCTTCTTTTCTTCCTTAGTTCTACTTTCTTCCCTATCTTTCTCTTTACTCTTTGTTCTTATTCATGTAATTGAGATAGTGTGTACCATGATCGAAGTGTCAAAATTCAAGGACTACAATTGGACCTCTCCCTAGAATGTTTAAACAACCTTCTTTTTGGATAAAAGTATAGGAGAAGAAAATAGAGGCTTTTATAAGAGTTGAATCCCATATTGAATTAATTTAATTTGTGTATTGATAGCATGTATAAATTGGACACCATAACATTACAGAAAATCAATAAACTTCAAGCACACAAGATTGGCCCAAAGGGCAAAGCACAGTATTGCAAGCATATAACATAAACATGATATCAGACTTAAGTTCAAAATGGAAGTTTGCCTGGTGTGGAAATTGGGGGTGGTGGAACAAATGGAGGAGGAGGTGAAAAAGGAGGAGAGCCTGGGCAAGGATGTGCAGTTACTGGCCCACACAAGTCCAAGTTGTTAGCAAAACTGCAATGCAAACAAGCCTTTTAGAAGAATTCCAAAATTGCCAGTCAATGCATGCAAGTTCCATTCATAAGCAAACAACCTAATGGGAGTGAACATTGAGAAGGAACCATTATCTGGAACAACGCCAGAAAGACGATTGTTTGAGAGGTCTCTGCAAAGTATAAAGATTACGCTGATTAATCAACCCATGTGCACACACACATACACACACTATTCAGAGAGATTACTTCATGACATAACGAAAGGAGCTAGGCACTCACAACACTTGAAGTGATGAAATATTAGTCAATGACATAGGAATGGGACCCACCAAGCTGTTGTTGTTAAGCCGGCTACCCTTGCACAAACATAGGCAAGAACCAAAACAAATCATTATCTGCATCAATTGAGATGCAACTGCCATAATGATCGATAAAAACCAGCATTAAGGTGAAAATATGTACTCAGAGGAGGGTATCTAGAATGGAATAAAAAACAAAGCTTATCTTTTTGACTTGGGGGAGTATGCATGTATGTGTGCACCAAGGGCGTTTGCAATGGGTGTCCTCCAATGAATGTATAACTTAAACGTGTAACAGTCATTAATTCACATCATAAACTATTCAATCAAACAATTATTAATCCTGGCTGCACTTCATTGCAAAATTAATGTATTGCAAAATACACAGCAATGATCATAACAAATACTGATGCATGTGGCAAGGAAACTACAAATGATGTTAATATGATATCAGTCTGACAATTGTGCAATATACATTAAAATTAAAAATTTTAGTTACACAGCAAGCGTACTTACAGGAACCGCAGTTTTGACAGTTTGCCCAAACTTTCTGGGATGGGACCAGAAAAGCTGTTTAAATAAAGATCCAAGCTCACCAAGCTAGTCAAATTCCCAAGTTCATTAGGAATTGGTCCACTTATGTTATTACTATAGAGCTCCCTGTTAGAAATATTCTTGGAATTAAGAGGTCAAAAATAAAATAAAATGTGTCAACTGTTAATTTAATACTTGAATATTAACAAATGGCCAAATGATGTTCTGGAAATGTATAATTAGATCATAAGCATAAAATTTTAATCCATTAGAATGGAGCGAAAGACAAGGAACTTTATGATGCTGAAAGCCCACAACTATGTTTTACAAAGAGCTTCTATAGTTCTATGGAACCAATTTATGCATTATGTAGTCTATATTTGCAATTATTACGTTTATCTCAGTAAATGACAATCAACAATAAACCAGCAGTATCACACCATACAAATATAATCCAATTCTAAGATGTATAGTAAAACAATCGTAGCATCTATATAAACTAGCAGAAGTCACGTTCAATTTTCAAAATTTGACTACAGAACCTTTCAAGCGTGACAGTTATTACTTGAGCACACCTTAAGTTTGACGAGATACAAGAAAATATTAAACTATACAAGAAATCATGTCCTCGTTGAATTTTTTTTTTTTTTTTTCTTGTGAACTTGACAAGAATTTTTGGAATTATACATTCTTTTATAGTTCATTGGTTTGTTCTTCGACTCCACTTATTTTAATTTAAGATCTTTGATTGAGATATTATAACAATTTCGTCAACCATTTCAAAGGGAGAAAAGGGTTAAGATGGTTCCATGATTATCCCCTGTTACATAGATACCAAATTATTTGTGTTTCCATGAAAACAAATGTAAAATTAAAAGAAAAGAAAAGAAAATGCTATGCTTGGAGTGTCTATCACTCGCATAAGCACCTTATGTCCTGTTTCACAGCATTTTAAAGGGTTTCTCTCACATCACCAAAAAGGGAAATTTTCATGGGAGCTAATAAAAACATTTGTTCCCCGACACCTCTATTTAAAACACTGATTAAATGGGGTAAGAGAACAAATTCATGAAGTTTTTCCTTTTGTTCTTCTCTCTTTCCCAACCAGTTGGTGTATTAAAACAGTTAGCTTTCAGATATAAATTATGCCGACATACTTCTCTCTATGTGCTCCAGCAAGCCTTTTAGGCTTTCCATCTCTCTTAGAAAAAGGTGCAGAATTTGACTCTAGAGATTTAAAAAAAAAAAAAAAAAAAAAGAACAAGATAAAAAATTACAACCTGAATAAAGGTCAAAAACACGATAAGCCATGTCCTAACCAACCAATCCCTATTAACAAAATAACTTATTCATTTCATGGAAGAAACAGGAAGGACATACAGCCACTAGCAGAACATATGCACTTGCAAAAATAACTGAAAGACTAACGCATTGCATTATTGTCGCACCCTTTTGACAAACAAAATCTATCAATGAACTTTAAAAGCAGAATTAATAACTTACAAGTATTGCAAGTTTTTAAGCAGGCCGAGTTGTGGAACCAGCTGACCAGATAAAGCAGCATTTCCAAGATCACTGAGAAACAATGAAGAAATTTCATAAAAGTGGTAGAACAATAAATTTTAATTTAACTAATTTACATTTTAAGCGAGTATTTGGAGGATATCAAAGAAAACAAGAAAACATACACTCTTATAACACTATTATCATTGTTGCAAGTAACGTGAAACCATGTACAAGGGTTGACAAGGGTAGGATCCCAACTTTGCAGGACGTTGTTAGGATCAACCAGGTTGCTTCTCAGGCTGTGCAAAGCATCACCTGTTACAATGAAACACTAAGAGAACAAAAGCAACCAGCAAAAGAAACACTAAGGACATAAAATTGGTAAAAAAAATAAAGTTCCAATAGCATCTAGAGTTTCCATAAGTACTATATCAGGATTTATATGCATGATAAGTTCCAGGACACCAATTCTCAAGATTAGAGATTTTGATGTTCAATGTATAAGTCATATTAATCAGCTTAAATAATAATTCAAACCAAGCAATCGGTAGAAATGGGAAGAAGAAGAAGAAGAAGAAGAAGAAGAGATTCTATAAAAATAAAGTAGAATGGAACTTAAGGCTTTCTTCAGTATATCGGGTTAGATTGTAAAAAGTAGGCATGTACAGCACTGTGTACAATAAAAAGGCATCAATGTTCCTTGCAGAAACCGAGCATAATAATAAAGTAATCAACGCTAGCAGATAATGAAGGATTCAATAAGATCACCAATAACCATTATCACAAGAGTGCATGTACTGAACTACAAAAAGGCATTATTCACTACACAAATTATTAGCAAGGGGAAAAAAACACATTTCCACAATAAACAAAGGAAAAAATAAACCAAGATCAAACTCTTCAAATTTAGAAAAAGGAAAAGAAACCCAACAAAATATAGTATTGAAAAAGCAATAAATAGAGTGCCAAATCAAACACAAACCTTAACCTTACCTTCCATATTACACAAAACCAACCATAGTGGATTCAGCAACAAGATCAGCAACACAAAAACCAAGGCTCCAACTTTCCTCTCCATTACAGTTACACTAACAACCACACGCACACTCTCCTTTAAAATTCTAACCTCTCAATCTCCTCAGATCCAAACAACAACATACCAAAACCCAGCTCACCATCACCTAAGCAAAAAAAATTTAAAAAAAAAAAAAAGAAAAAGGAGAAAGAAAACCCAACAAAACCCTAACTTTATAAAAATCTCTAGAATAAACCCATCATCATTATCTTCCACCAAATTACCTCCGGAAAAAATCAAATCCAAAAGCAACAATCTTTCTCTGATCTCTTTCTCTCTCTATCTCTATCTATCTGTCTCATTAACTGTCTCCAAAAGGCAACAAACAAAAACAAAAACAGAGAGAAAAAAAGAACAGAAACAAATTCAAAACATTTTCACCGCTTTGCTTTCTAGCCAGAAAACACACAAAGAAATAAACTTTCCTTTTTAGCTTTACTTTAAAAGTGAAGTGTGTATGCTTATGCTCAAACCAGAGAGAGAGAGAGAGAGAGTAACTATTTTTATAAAAAAAAAAATTGAGACCGTTTAATTAAATATCAGAGAGACTGTGTATGTGGGCCTGCCCGAACGGAGAGCTGCCCGCTGCCCGAAGGCAGTCAAAAAAAACGCATTCGCGCTATATCGTAGATGGTGACGTGACCCGTAATAACACCGTTTTCCGGTCAAAATGTAGGGCCTACTCCTATATGTGTGTTTTTTTTAATTATTTTTTCTTGCCATGTCAGACTCGCTCCAAATTGTTATAATGACATTAGTCATGTCATGCTAGCGAACTAGTGATGGCTTTTGGCATTTTGGGTTGAGCGATGCTTCTCCAGTTCTGTTTATATTATCTTATTATTTATTTATTACTCTTTTGTTTTTTAAAAAATATAACAATTAATTTAAAAAAAAAACATTTGCGGAATATTTTTATTATAAACATTAATGGATTTAATCTTTAATCTTTAATCCATATAGATAATTTATCTATCAATATTATATATATTAGATGTAAAAGTGAAATGACGAAAATAATACAAAATTTTATATTATTTTTATAAGATTAAAACATATTCTAAAATAATTTTAATATTTATCAATTAAAAATTTTAAAATAAAACTATATATAATATTTCTATAATTTGATTAGATATTTTTTAATTTTTTTAATACATATAGATAACTAGCTATGTTATATACAAAAGTGGGAAGGGAGAGAAGAAGGGAATAATGGAATTTCTTATATTGTCCTTATAAAATTTTAACATATTCTAAAATAATTTTAATCATAGTCAATTAAAAAATTTAAACATAAAAATATTTATGATATCTTTATAATTTGATTAGATGTTTTTTTATTAATTGAAAATTTTTGAAAAATTATTTTTATAGAGTAAATTTAAGAATTATGTAGAGATAAATAATATTTTGAAAAAAATTAATTGAAAAATATTTTTAGTCATTAGATTATAATATTTTGACTTGATCTTAGTCATCCATTTATCATCACTTAAAGTAGTGGAGATTGATTATAAAAATCAATACTTATCCACCTTAAGCAACACTTTTTTCTTCTTCTCTTCTCCCCTCTTTTGGGCAGCTTCTTCTCCTTCTCTTCATTTTTCTTCAATTTCTACTTACTAAAGGCACCCATTTCACTCCATTAAATCTTACATAAGTGATTAATTTTGGAGAATTAAGATTGGGCGTTGATAGTTAGTATTTGATTTAAGGAGAATTTGAAAATTCTCTTCTCAGTCGAAAGAATGGAAAACTCTATACTAAGGATAAAAGTAAAGTTAAAGTTTAGAAAGTTTTACTTTAAGCTTGTTAACGCTTAGTTTTGAGGTTAGTGCTTTTGAATCCTTCATTCCTTTAATTTTTTAAACTTTCAATTTCTAGGGTCTATCAAAATTTTGAGATTTCTTAATTGTTGGCTTAGTTTATATGTGTTATTGATGTTAATGGATTCTTGGGCGTATGAATATGTTGTTTGTATGATGAATGATGTGAGAGAAGCTCCTTCCCTTCACTTTCTCACTTTGGGCGAACCATGTATATAGTAGGGGTTTGATTTTTCTCTTCAATTAATGTATGAATTAGACTTAGATGTGTTGTTATGGACATGCTTAATTGTTAGTAAAATTAAATTGTGCATTTGTTATGTTTTAATAATTTTTCTATGGTTAAGATTGCTAGGAAATTGGAGAAAAAATGTGAAATCGGTCTAGTTGAAGTGAGTTGAATGCCAAAGTGTATTCTTTAGTAACATTTAAGTATGATTATATGTTAATTTGGAAAAGAAAACTCATCCCCTCTTCATTTACTAAGAATGGTTGAACTGTGCCATTAGAAGGTGGAGTTGTCCCCTTGCTCTTTTATAAATGTAATTACCTTTAAAATAATGTTTATGATAGATTTAATTGATGAGGAAATCATTTTGTACGAAATCTATGTTGAATGATTTTTCATTTAACTAAAAGTAAGCAAGTTTTTTAGGAAATGAACTACATGATGTAATTAATACAAGCCAAGGATTTAGATGCTTTCTTGGGTTTCTTTGAGAGTTGTTAACATACTTGATTGAAGGAGGAAACCTCCTCTCCCTTATGTTCATGAAGAGGCTGAATCACCTTAGGGTGATAAGACTTACTTTTGATTCTTTTTAAATGATGTTGGAGTCCTCTAAAGTTATACTAAATATGTGATATGAATAATAACAATTTGTCTTGCATGAATATGTTAATTTGACAATTCTTCCTATGATTACTAAATATAACGCCCACCGCTCAATCCTAAAAGATTAGATGGCAAGCGCCACATTCGGTGCCGGAAGCACCGTCGTAACTAACATATAAATCATATTATTAAATTATAAATTAGAATTAATTAAGTATTCACAAGTTTTGCAAGTAATTTTTTTTAAATGATTTGGAAAACCCTACGAAAAAACTGCAATAGTTTCCTCTAAAAATTGAGCTTGCCAAAACTTATGTAAACAAAACACTCCCAATTTAAAACTCCAAGCCTTCATCAAACTCTAAAATTCCAACACAAGTCAATCAACACTTCTATAATCTTATAATCATTTAATTCCTCATCAACATCATAATAATCTTCAAATTAATAACATCAATATATATAATAAATCTTAGAATTCTAACTAAACATGACTAACTTAGAAAATATTTCTACATCCAGTATTAAATAATATTCATGTTTAACTCCATAAATATATGCCTAAATAAATTATACATCAACATAATTATTTACATAACCTAATAACATACTCTTCGAAAATAATAATTATACATGTCATCACTCGTAGATACATATAATAAATTCTATCACTACCAAAAAGAAATCTCTTCAACTGTGATGCTACTCCTCGGGTCTTTAAGTAACAACCACAGTCTTCAACCAATGCATGATAAAATCAACACGCTGATTATAGAATTCAGTGGTGCTCATAAAATTCAGTGGTGCTCATAGAATTCAGTGGTGCTCATAACATGAATTTCATAAAATGGCTCATGATTATAAAATCATTTGAACAGTTAACATGCATATACATTCATAGCCAATAATATCAAACTAAACTCACAATCTAATAAAATATATAATTTCATAATTTCATACCATATATTCATTATCTTAGATATATATCTTGCAAATAAGTATGCTATTCATTTTAAATCCATGTACCATATTATTATGCTTTAAAGATTCATTTAATAACATAATCATTTATTCTTAAACTATGATCAAATATTATAACATAATCTTATTCATTTAATTTCCTTAAAAATATCTTTCTTAAAGTGGCTCGCATAGATTTAGGAGAAAATGAAGCAGATAAAATTTGATAAACTTATTCATAATAGCTTTATATGCCAACATAACTATAGGACTTCAAAAGCCAAATCATAAACATATGGAGAGTGTTCGCTCAAACGTAAGGTACCCACGTGCCTAACATATGATCATACCTAATATCATAATGACATCAAATGCTGAACATGCTCATCTTACATAATAAATGAAATCATACCAAGTATATTAGAGCTCAAAATCTTATCTTTCTTTCTTAATTTATAACATTCCTCATATATCTCTTTTTCTTCACTTATAGATTTACATAGGAGATTCTTAACTTAAACTCATTAAAGCCTTAGAAGCCATTTTTTTTAGAAAAACTTATCATAGAAAATGCTTTTGCAAAACTACAACTTTCTCCATACAAATCACATGTTCACATATTCAAAGGGAGCCGGGAATTAAAAAATGAAAATAACCTAGGATCGAAACGAGTACGAAAGCAAATCACACATAAATCACACAAGAATTAACCTGTTGTAGCGCAGATTCGCTCACTAGTGTTCTTTCTAGATGTCTTCTAGTCACCCTGCAACCTTCTGCCGTGTGGCCTTAATCGATTTTATGAATCCTATTTTTATGAGTGGGCAAAGAAATAGTACATCTATTTTTCAAGAAACTACTATGTTTTTTCTTTTCCTGAATACTTTGTTATCTCCAACTCATATTCAAAAACTAAACAACCTCTTTTATCTGCATGAGAAGCAAACAATAAAATCAATCATTCTGTTTCCCACACGATTAATATTTTAAATAAAATAGATTATCATTTTTAATTAAAATTAATAAATAAATATTAGTTAAAAAAATAATTTATTAATTATTTAAAATACATAATCCACTTACGATCCAAATAATTAAGGTACAGTAGGGACCGCCAAAATAAATTAGTAAGGCTACAAATTATAATAAGAATCCATATAAGACCACTATATTCCTATTATAATTAATCATAAATTATTCCACTAAAAATTTGTGATTGAACTACTTATTAATTTAACTCTCTATAACATAATAATTTATATTCCCCATGTAAAGATTACAGGCACTTGTTAAATAAAATAAATTATTGATAATTTTTTAAATAACAATTTTAATATTTAAGATTGTCGCTTAACTTATTTCATGTGTCGGATTAAAAATCTACCTGTAGAGTTTACATAATGAAGCCTTTTAAGCTTACTTAAAGCATATCATCATTCTCTCAATCGAGACATGGATTCTATCATTAATTAACATTTCACAAATATAAGTTGTCTTTGTCTAATTCATCGAGAATTGTTGTCCCGATAAATGAAACTCAGTCTTTAATAAATTAAAGCACAAAACAATGTATATTTGCTCATATTAATTAAAAACATAAATCTTATTTCTAATGTCTTAGAGAATATGTTTAATAATCAGTATAAAACAATCATTCTCTACTTGGTCCAGTCAAATACATACAAAATGTACTAACACCATTATTATAAAATATGCTGAAAAATTTATTCATTTAATGCAAATCTCAAATTAAATACATAGAAATTATTGTTCAAAGAAATAACACAAAAAACATACTATTACGTTTGCATGGTTAATGGTATATCTCTATCTATCAATCTCCCACTTAGACTCATAACCATGTATCTACTATTTTAACTCACATTCCTTTTACATGACTATCAAAAGTCTTTGCTGGTAAGCTCTTTGTAAAAGGATTAGCTAGGTCATTTTTCGATACAATCTTCGTCACCACCACATCACCCCTTTGAACTATGTCTCGTATCAAGTGATACTTTCACTCAATGTGTTTTGCCCTTTTATGGCTCTGTGGCTCCTTCAAGTTTGCAACCTCCCCACTATTATCACAGTAAAGTGTAATAGGCGATTGAACTGATGGAACCATACCTAGATCCATTAGGAAGTTCCAAAGCTATACTGCTTCTTTGGCTACCTTAGAGGCTACCACATATTCAGCTTCCATGGTAGAGTCAGCAAAACAAGTTTGCTTAATACTCCTCCAACTTATGGCTCCACCTCTCAGGGCAAACACATATCCTGAGGTAGATTTTCGAGAGTCCTTATCAGACAGAAAGTCTGAATCTGTATATCCAATGGGTATAAGATCTTCTGACTGGTAGCCCAACATATAATCTCTAGTCCTTTTTTAGTACTTGATTATATGTTTAATTGTAGTCCAATGTTCTCATCCAGGGTTAGACCGAAATCTGCTAACCATGCCAATGGCAAAGTAGATAGCAGGTCTAGTGCACAACATTGCGTACATGAGACTTCCTACTGCTAAAGCATAAGGAGTTGCCTTCATGCTCTCTATCTCTCTAGGAGTCTTAGGACACTGATCCTTACATAAAGTGATTCCATGTCTAAAAGGCAGAAAACCCTCCTTGGAATCTTGCATGTTGAAACAAGCAAGAATGGTATCAATATAAAGTGCTTGAGATAAGCCAATCATCCTCTTCTTGCGATCTCACATAAGCTTGAACCCAAGAATATGAGCAGCTTCTCCCAAATCCTTCATATCAAACCGCTTAGACATCTAGTATTTGATGGAAGTCAACATACCTTCACAATTTGCTATAAGCAAAATATCATCCACATATAATACTAAAAACACAAGCTTCTTACCATCCCATTTCTTATAAACACAAGACTCGTCATGACACTACTTAAAATCAAAGGTTTTGATCGACCAGTCAAAACAAGTATTCCAAGATCTAGATGTCTATTTAAGTCCATAAATAGACCTATTCAATTTACAAAGTAAATTTCTTGGCCATTAGATATTATACCCTGTAACTACTTCATATAGATGCATTCATCAAGACTTCCATTTAGGAAAGCTGTCTTGACATCCATTTTCCAAATTTCAGAGTCGAAATGAGCTACAATGGATAGAAGAGTTCTAGTAGACTTGAGAACAGCTATCAGCAAAAAGGTTTCCTCATAATCGATCCCTTCTTTCTGAGTATACCTTTTCACAACAAGCCTTACCTTATTAGTTTGCACTTTACTATCTACATTTCTTTTTCTTATTGATCCACTTACATCTGATGGGTTCATAGCTTAAGCTAATTATGGACATCTTTATCTTATAGTGCATCATCGAAACACACTGGTTTGATATTCACTTCTTCAGGGACCTTATTAAAAGCTTCTCCCAGAGGTGTTAAGCGAACCGATTGTCATCTAATTCTCCCACTATGATGAGGTACTACCAAATCAACCATAACATCATCTTGCTCTAGCTATAAAGCTAGCAATTCTATGACTGGTGCAACAGTATCCTGGTTAAGTTTCGGAGCCTCCTTAACATTTTCTTCAATACTAGCAGGTAATGAAACGTTAATGGGTTCCACCTGTTGTGGATGTAAATTAACACCAGTCCCACTACTTTAGGGTGTAGTGGTAAATTTAGAACTAGTTGTTGATCAAACTGAGTATTGGCATTTCTCCCACTATGATGAGGTAATAGTATGTCAGTACCAATTGTGAATGGTTCAGGTTCATGTTCTTTTGGAAATATGTTAGTAGGCAAGGTATCCCCTCTTAATTCTCGCAAGGCTAATTGGCTTTTGGGAATATGGTTTAGAATATAGTCCTCCTCAAGATAATGTGCATTGGTGCTAACAATTGTCCTTTTATCTTTAAGACTATAAAATAAACCACCTTTCATTCCTCTAGGATATCTAATAAAGTAACACAAGTTTGTTTTTTATTCCAATTTATTTGCTTTCCCTTTCAACACATGGGTTGGGCAACCCCACATCTGAACATGTCTTAGACTGGGCTTATGCCCAGTCCACAATTCTATAGGAGTCAAAGATACTAACTTAGAGGGAACTAAATTTAGAATATATGCTGTTGTTTACGTTGCATGTCCTCATAAAGAAAGTGGCAAATCATTTTCAAAAGCATCCTATTTCTCCTTTCTACATCATTTTGTTGTGGCATACCAGGTGCAGAAAATTGAGAAGTAATTCCTTGTTCTAATAAATAAGCAATGAATTCCGTAGAGAGGTACTTGATATATTTTCCATGTCGCTTGTCCGTTTTCACCTTAAATTCTTTGAATTTTTCAAAGCATTCAGACTTACGGCATGACAAGTAAATATTACCTTGAGTAAGAATAAATAATTTGTTTTCTAAATTTAATAATGGCAGAATCATCATAAAATTTGTTAAAAATGTAACACTCCTATCCGGTCTAATAGTACTAGACAATGAGTGTCACATATTGTACTAGACACACATGGTTTCTTAATACATTTATTTACTTATTTCTATAAAGAAAATAGTTTTAATAAAATCATATTAGATTCAAAAATCTATTTAGACTTAAAATTTGTTTCTCTCTCTATTATGAGCATATATTTAGGAAGCAATTTTATTCATGAAAATGCATAAATATTATTTACAATTAATGCATTTGCGAAAGATCTAATAATTAGAGAAAATTTTAATGATAATTTTTTAACTTAAATTTTAAAACCTTAAATATTAATACCTCATGTAAAGCAATTAAACAATTTGATAAACTATAAACAAAACTTGAAGGAATAAATCATCAAATTCATAAAAATCAAATTTGACATAAAAATATATCACTTTCAAATAATAAGATATAAAACTCAAATTTTAATATACAAACTTAAATCATAATATTTAATATTTGTATAGATAATTTATCATATAATTAAAATAATGAATGTTAAGTTTACTTTAATTATATAAATACCATCCAACTTAAAATACATTTAATTACATTAAAATCTCTTGTACCACATGCCAAGTTCACAGTATCTTCATGCTCAAGTTAGCTGAAATATCCTCCTCTTCCTCTAATGTTGATGCTGAAATTCTGAATCATGACTGTCCACATTCTTCAACCTACGCGTGATACACTTCACACGTTGAGTATAAAATTCAGTGGTACTTATTACATATATTAATTTAAATATAGATTTTGAAAAGATATTGTGAACCCCTACCCCCCGGAATGCATGGCATGATGTAATGCGCATGCAAAAGGATAGAAATGCACGTGATGTGTGAGAGTCGCCACCTGGTTTAATTATTTAAGGGTAAACTAGGAAAACCCTAAGTGACTCCGATTTTA